>JAJQOW010001859.1:0-31378 GCA_037975125.1 Latrodectus hesperus | reverse complement strand
ATCTATCTATCTATCTATCTATATCTATCTATCTATCTATCTATCTATCTATATATATATATATATATATATATATATATATATATATATATATATATATATATATATATATATATATATATATATATATATATATATATATATACAAACACTCTTTAAAATTGTTTAATGGGTGTTTATTTTACCCATACAACCTTATAACAAAAATTTTGAATTCTCACACTTACAACCAACAACACATATGTATATATATATATATATATATATATATATATATTATAAACATTAAAAGAAATTATTGTGAAGATAATAATTCCTTGAAAATTGAAATTTTTTATTTCGTTAAGTTAATAAATCCAAATAAAAAAGACAGGTGCATGGTTGTATGCAATTTAAAAAAAATCAATATATTAACACAGTTTGCAAAAATACTATGTTCATAGATTTGCCATTTGTCTGCAATTCTTAAAGCAACAAGTTATATTATTTTGATTTTGTGGCAGTATATAAAAGTGCACCATCATATTTTACTCCAAGATTTATATTTTAATATACATTACGGAAGTCTAGAGAAGCAATCATGTCAGAAGAAATTCGATCGCCTAATTTGTAAAACTGAAATCAGAGCGAGGACACTTCTTATACAAGTTTGGTTACAATCTGATTTATAATCAATATCGAATTAATCGTTATCGTTGATTATAAAAAAGATCATTGGAGTTTGCAGTTGCAAATCTGAATGTTATTCTAAGACAAATACTCTGAAGTTAACATTAAATATGTATCTTTTGAGGATTAATACTTTAGACATTAACAGTCTATATTATATGGTGAAATTAATCCTCATATTTCTAAATTTAAAATGGAGGTTCGGTGTAGAATCAGATACAACTTGGTATGGCGGTGCATTTTGGCGATAAACTTTTATTTGTGCAATCCTGGTAACCATATCTTTATACAGTTTTTGTGTAATGGCCATCTTGTTAGCCACATTTTGGCTCCTATCTTGGCGTCTAAAAATCGCCAAAGAATCACGAGGTGCCGATTGTAAAATTTGACTTGAAATTGCATTTTTTGTTTAGTTAATAAATGCACTGGAAACATTAAATCAGTTTACTCATTTGAAGGCCACTTTTCTGCACGAGAGTTTATTGGAGCGGATATTAAATTAGATATATTACCTTTGACATGAGTTATTGATAATTTTTTATTTGTCTACAGTGTTGTCTGGTAACGGTTAAGTTATAATGGGCGCTCCGTGGCTGAGTGGTCTAAAGCATCACCGCTAATCGCTTGAGAGCGTAGGAGTGTGGGTTCGATTCCCACCATGGCCCTGGGTGTTTTCTTCGTTATTCTTCTGTGGTTGTACATCTGTCACTGTGCTATTTGTCCTATTATTATCGACGAAGACTTACAAGCGGATCTCAAGAATCAAGCATACAAGTCTGAATATATGTAATGTAATAAAATAAATTAAGTTATAATAAGTTATTATTTAAAAATATGCTTCTATTAGGTTATATGAATTGTGACTCTTTTAATTTAGTATCGGTGATTGTTGTTATTCGAGTAAGTATTTAAAACTAATTGCAAACACATTAATAATTTAGTAGCAAACAATATTTAAAAATTTTACTTAAAAGAGCTCTGCAAAAAAGGGTTTTTGAATTAATTAAATACATTTAAAATTTCAATAAAAGGAATTTGCATAGTTCTCAAAATATATTGAATCATTAAATTTTCAGTACAGAATAGAATTGTTTCAACCTCAAATTAACATACTCTATCTTATTTTCAGAGTACAAAAAAATTCAATTATTTTTACTATGTACTTTAATTTAACTGCGAAATTTTAGGAAAAATAACTACAACCAAAACTTTAACCATTTATTTATTTTAAATTAATTACAATAAAATTTTGACTTCAATGCGGTCAAAACTTACCTTATTCCTTGGGAATTTGTTTCAAATTTGCCGACCGATGGCTGAGTGGTTAGCACTCCTGACTCTTGAGTTGTGGGTCCCAGGCTGGAATCCTGGTTCGGGCATGGATGTTACTTTCTTTCTCTGTTCTCTCTGCGTTTCTCTATCCTTTCTTCTGTGATAATGTATGCATGTGGTCCACCCTATAAACGGGTTTGTGGTAAAATGGCGCGGGCAACGATACTCGCCTCCGTAACTTGGTTCACAGGTGCCCGCTGGGTAACGATAAATGAGTAACAGATTCTGGTCTTGTTGTGGTATAGGGTTCGTTACCCAAGTGCCCGCCGTTGGAAAAAAAAGGTTTCAAATTTAGATACGAAGACTAAATTTTAAATTAATAAATAACTTGAATGTATTAGTATACAGTTCTTTTAACTTTTCTATTTTATCTTCATGGCATTAAATTGATTTATCTTTTTAACCTAACAGAAAAGCATTTATTTCACTTATTAAGCATATAAAAAAAAGCTTTTATTTAAAGTTTTTCTTACATAATAGGAGTTGTTAAGATATATTTTATGTCCCAAGGTGATAGCAACTCTAATTGCTTGGGAATCTTGTAGTCTTGATAGAATAAACTTCAGACGTGCTTAAAGCTGAATATTTACCATTCTGATGTTCAATTAAGTGGCTCATTGATTAGATTTCCCTAAATAATTGCTTCGTTTTCATTCTCTCAAATGTGGTTCAAGGTGCACTTTAAATTGAAAGTATAGTCGAATAGCATTTAAAAGAAATTACAATAAAATAAATAACTAAAACTTAAAAAAAGTGAATCGTTATTTTTAGTTGAGCTTTGATAACTGCAACTGTGAAAAGACGACTGCAATCATTTTTCAAACATTTTTGGGTTGATATTCCATAACCGCGGTGATCACCAAATTTGGCAACTATTTTCAATTGACGCGACATTCCTTGTATGTGGTTTTTGGTATTTTTTACGGCAAACATGTGAATATTGTTAGCATCCGTTATTTGTAACCAACCATTTGGTTAGTTGACGTTTTTTTTATTCACCGAAATTTAATTTTGCTTTTCTTTTTCCAATTTCTTATAGTTTCTTTTTAAATCAATTATTAATTATTTCTTTTTAAATCAATCATTAATCGATTTTTTTTAAATAAATTGTTAGTAAGTCTTATTTTTCTTGTTTTATGTTTGCATTCCGTTTTACGAAATCTCCGGCAATTTTTAGTGGGTGATATTCTTGTCATCAAACGTTAGCAATTTGGTTTCAATTTAGCCTAATTATGGAAAATTAACCGGATTTCGGATTTCTAAAATATTCTGATAAAAACAGGTCACAATTTCAAATATTGTTCTAGCATTATGAAATCATAATATGAATTATATTGTGTCAAAACTTAAGAATAATTTCAATTCAATTTGGTTCTTTCAAGGTTTTTTTAGTCATTTATAATCCGATTGTCTGCAGTGCTGATATTTACGTATTTCAAAGTCAGCCATTTTCTTATATCAGGTGAATATCAAAAATATTACAATATTGCATTTCTGTATTTTTAAATATTAATAGCTTATACGCTTCCTTTCTTTTATTATATTTCATTTTGGTTGATGTTTGACGCTTACTTATAGAACAAGCTAAAATATATTGTTTAAGTTTTCACAAAACTAATTACAGGTAAAATATGACTGTAATATTATAACGTTTTCTGAGCAGAATTTAGAAATTCTTTTTTTGGAAAAAATAGACAATCAGTTTGCATGTAAGTTTCAAAAGAAATTCATCGTTTGCTGAAAATAAGATCATTATTTTCCTAATAATTGGAAATAATTTAGTACAGTTAAGCTAAAAGTAACGATGAATCAAACAGAAAATACACTATTGATAATATATTATTTGTTAAATCTGATAAAATATATTATTGATATATTAATTATATTCCTAAAAATATGGTTTTCTGTTGTAACGCTACACCACATACAAGCCAAATAAATTTATTATTTTCTAATATTCTGAAATAACGTTCGAAAGTAATTATTTATTCCACTGACTTTAAATATTAAAGTATAACTTAGTCCCTATTATATTTCATTGGCTCATGTGCATATGGAACATCTAGTCTCTAATTAAATTAATTAAAAATCTAATACAATATTCTTATAGCAAAAAGTTTACAAAAATATGTTATTCACTTTTATTTGTAACATTTGAGCAACTTAGTTACATTGCGTAAATTATGATAATTGTATTAACTATCTGTCTTCATAATGTTTTCTTCAGTTGAGGAATGCTAATTATAGAATTGTCAATAGTCTGTTTTGAAGTTCAATAGTACATGGACTCGATTACCAATTTAGGTAACAATATTTGTTGAGGCTCGGAATCTCTCGAGCAAAATATTATTTCAGGATAACAAGCCCACACACAACTCATACAATGAAAATTGATTCCAGAAAAAAAAACTGACAGTTACTATATCATTCTATTAAGAATTAAAAGAAATTATTTAATAAATATGACGATAACCCAAACTAATAAAAGAAATCTTATTCAAATAAAGCAAATTATAAACTTTATTCTTATACCATTTTTCTCATTTTATTCATTTGGTACTTTTAAAACATAATATTTTTATTTCTTAAACAATTTTCAAATATTTAAAATTATCTTAAGGGCTAAAGAAGTTAAAAAGCACAGCAAATTTACATTTTTTACGAAATAAATTAAGTAGTCAAAAAAAGTAAATATATTTCCATATCTTTCTATTTTTAAGAGATACCATTTTAAGTATGGTATGGTTTTGCTCTTCAAAAAATTGGTAGTGCGTAAACACTTGAACCAAAACACCCTGAAAAGTGTTTGCTCGCATCTCATGATTTGCCCATGAGATTTTTCCTTTATTTACAGAGATTGATGGTCTAAGAGCCTGGATCTTAAGTGAATTGTAAATATTGGATTTCAAATCATTAATGATGAATTTAAGGTTCTTTACGAGAAATGGTATCTTCAATAAGTACATCAACAAATCGTTTCTCAAAATATTGTTCATAGTATATTTATCTGAAGCAGAAAATCTTAGTAGGACTTTGTTATGCGAGTGCTTTTTAAGGAATAATAAATAACCCAAAACGGATTTCCGTATTTCAGAAATATTTTTCTTGTATATATTTAAGTGTACTCAGTAAAATTTAAATGTGTTATTACTATATACAAACAAATATAATATATTAAGACATTAATTAGTGTTTTCTAGGGTTAATATAAAATGATTTGCATAAACAATCATCATATTTAATGTAAATATTTAGAATATACATATTTTCAGCTCTTAAAATATACATACAAAGATCAAATTATTAATCGTTAATAATGTTCGATAAAGTTTCAAAATTTTCTGAAATCAAATATTTTGAATATTTGATTTCAGACACACTAGTGCAATTATACGGAAATAAATGTAAACTGCTTTGATTCAATATTTTTCGACAGTTGAATTAATTTTTTACACAATCAAAACGCTTTTATATAGCAGCGAACACATGGAATTAACTGTGAACGTAATTTAAATTAAGACATTACTTTTCTTAAAAAATAATATATCCCAGATTTATATTTCATAGAGAAATAACGCTAAGAAAATTGTTTGCAATGAAAATTTTGAAAGGAGCTGTTGTTTAAATAAGGAGAAAAAAGAAATCGAATGATCACAAATGATCTGTTTAATAAGACCACTAAAAAAATTCTGAGTTTTAAAGAACTCATGATGAATATTTGTTGTTATTCACATATGAAAGCTTTTAAGAAGCTAACAGACAGATACCTGTCCATCCATCATTTTATTTTAAAATTACTTTTTAGGGCATAAATTCCGATTCCGTATGAAAAATTGCAAAATATTTAATTTTAATATATATATATATATATATATATATATATATATATATATATATATATATATATATATATATATATATGTATATATATATATATATATATATATATATATATATATATATATATATATATATATATATATATATATATATATATATATATATGTATATATATGTAATATATATATATATGTAATATATATATATATATATATATATATATATATATATATATATATATATATATATATATATATATATATATATATATATATATATATATATATATATGTATATGTAATATATATATATATATATATATATATATATATATATGTGTGTGTGTGTGTGTGTGTGTGTGTATTATTACCGGCAAAGTGTGAAAAAATATCCAGCTGAAGTAATTATATAAATTATATAGATTTTTCAAAAATACAAATGCTATTCTAAAAGAAACAATGCCGCCCAACTTGTCTAGTGGTCAGCATAGCTAATTCTGGATAAGGAGGTCCTGGGTTCAAATCCCGGTTTGGGCGTGTATGTACTTTTTTTTCTCTCTATCCATCCTATCTTTGTCCTTTCTTTGTATGAATGAGGTGTGAATGGTTGCCTACCCTATAAACGGGTACCTATGGCATGTGTGTAGAGCAAAGTCGTACTTTCACCTTCATGGCGCTCTGATTAAAACGAAAGACGCTCCCAATCGACTTAATTCGCATAGCATAGCGAGCTTGCTTATCCAAGTGCCATTAGTAAACAACAACAACAAAAGAAGTAATTAAAATGCTATTAGAAAATTTATTCAAAATACATAAAAAAAATAAGCCACCCAACTTGTCTAGTGGTCAGCGTGCCTGACTGCAGATGGGTAGGTCCTGGGTTCGAATTCCGGTTCCGGGCATGGATGTTTTTTCGGTCTCTACCTATCCTCTCTTTGTCCTTTCTTTGTATGAATTGGTTGTGAATGGTTGTCTACTTTATAAACGGGTATCTGTGGCATGTGTGTACAGAGGCATTCGGACTCCACACCAAAATATGGTTCAGTTGGAAAAGTGGAGCAGCGCACCCCATAATGCCAACCTAGCTGGCACATAACAACAACAAAGAAAAATGAAATTTATACAAAACATAATTTATTCTCTTTTTAGTAAAGGAAACAACATTTTCATATAAAAAATAAGAAATTATATATAACCTACTTGTTGCAATATATCAAGTTCAAATGACATTTTGAATTATACTTCATTACATTTTTCATGCGAAGACATTTCATATTTTATCTTCAGTTTCACACAAATTTGATGAATCCTTGGCCACTTCCGCTGGACTGAGCAAACGCAACTGTGTTCATATGGAGAGAGCTTGGAACCAGCTACCTGCCCTCCATGTTCAGGAAATCTGCCATATCGAAGTCGGATTTTAACGGCAGGATCAGACATGCATCATGTTAGTTGGCCACACAACCCTCCATATCTTTGAAAAAATCAGTTTGATTGTGTGAGGTGTAGGGATAAGATTTTGGATCCCTATGTTTGCCTTTTCAGGGATACAGTTGGAGTTAAATTAAATTTAATAGATGATAACGTAAAGTAACTCAGGTATCTTCTAATCGACGAATTTCTAGAAAGTGAAGATATTCGCTGAATGGATTGTCCAAATGGATCTCCAGACTTCACCGCTGTACAACATGTCTGGGTCACTTTAGAAAAGGCAATTGTAACTTGCAATCCATCTCCAAGAACCATGTCTGAAAAAACCATTGCTGAATGAAAGGAAACAATTGTCATAGGATATATTAAATTGACTTATTTCAAATATGGATTCACGCTTCTATGGCCTGTATATCTGTAAGAGGAGACCATATCCCCTATCAAGACATTTTCGTGTTCTTCTCTCCAACCACTGTTGCGTACCTTCCAGCTGCAATATTTATTATTCCCTATCATGGGTATGTTTTATAACTGTTGCATGGTCATTAGTTTTTTCATATATTAATGCATGTACATATCAAATTTTATTAAAATTGGCCCAGTAGTGCTGCACATAATTGACCAAATCTGAAAATTCTCTTCATTTTGAGCACCACATTTCAATGTCTCGCATAGTTAGAAACAGTATGTCTGCGAAGTTAAGCCATTTAGAGAAGTAGCATAACATAAATGTAAATAATCCATTCCCAAACACTGTGATTATATAATCATGCGGAGAAGGCTCATGTCTTGTTTTGATCTCGCATTTACATTAGTCAGGTCACTTGTAGTCATTTAAATGTAGTTTATATTTATCTAGATAAATTATGCTTTCTTACATTGAAATATTTTAATCCATACAAAACGAAGACAACCTTTATGTCCAACAAATGAAATGTATTTCATTTTGTAACTGGCTTGCCTTCCTTTTGAAAGCTACTGCAAATATTTAACAATTGACTGCATTTTGCTCTGTGGGAAAAGTCTTTTATTGGTATTAAGATGGATACTCTAATAAGATTATAAATAAATGCAAATAAAATTTCAATCCCTAACAAAGGTACATATTGAAACCAGAAATGAAACAATAATCTCCAATTTTTCACTAATTGACAAGATGGTTTCTAGAACTTTCTACTCCAAGAAGTAAAATTCTACAACTAGATTATGTTATGTCATAATTTATCTTATATGTATGTAGATTTTAACTACAAAGGAATTCAGTAGTATTAATTTGCGGAGTTACATTAACAATAAGAATAAAAAATGTACATGTAAATTAAGGACTTATATCATCAGCTGAGACAACAGAAAAAATATGAGAGTTGAATTTTTTTCAATTGTTAACGGAGTTTCGCAATTCAACAAAATCATTAACAAACTGTTAAAATTTAAAAGAATGCTTTTCAAAATTTTTGCATTTTTACCATCAGTGGTTCCCTTATTAGAAAGTTCTTCCCCTTATAATTTAAAATTTGAAAATACTAATTCATTCGCCGAAATACAATATGGCTATGTATAATAGAAACTTCACAAACAATGGTTCTACATTATTTATTTGAACATTTTATTTTACACAAGCCAATAATTTTGCCCTAAACCATTCTAGAGTTACATAATTTTCGCATTTAAATACAAAGAAAGTTTATGTTTATGAGTAACTCGATGCTTTTCTGAAAACTTTTAAAGTGTAGTTTCGTTGTCTTGCATTTTTTTCTCTGTATTATTTATTGCTCACAAGAAACTACAGCAACGTTTGCATGGGTCTTGATGTGTAACATCCATGTGCATTATAAAAAGTAATGAATCCTTATAAGTAAACAGCATTTCATGCAACTGCTTTTGGACAGAGGAAATAAAATTTCGTCCTAGTTAATATGATTAAGATAAAAAATTACGTTGCAGGTAAGAGATACGAAAGCCAAAAATAGAATTGAACAAATTTTAAACAACCAATTAAGTTTAAAGTACCATAATATCTTATTAATTCTTATTCCTCAACGGCATGCCAGCCCAGGATGGGCCCTAGTCTTCTCAAGACTTCGAGCCCCAGGCAATCATATGTTTGGCCTTGGACTTCTATTTGTTAATTTTCAAAGATATTACGTCATTTTTAATGCAGTTCAACCATCTAAGTTTTGGCCATCCGTTTCTCCGAATGCTATATATATATATATATATATATATATATATATTTTAACTTAACAGCCCCACACAAATATACCTATCAAGAATTTTTCTAAAATTATACCAAGGTTACTTTGTCTTTTTTTTACATTCTATGTTTCAGATGAACAGTTTAAAATAGGCCTTCTGATAAAAGTTATTGTTAGTTTGGTTGTTTTTTCATTGAAGTTAGACTTATCAAAAATTATTTTCTCCGCAGCAAGGTTACAAAGAAGATAGGCCACAAGGCATCGCCTTACATTTAATTTTTCTTAATAGTGATATGTTGCGATAAATTGTTTTACACCTTGATTCTTACCTTGTTATGTGCTTGGTAATAAGTCAAGGTTATTATATTAACAATCTTTTAAGGAATGTTAAATTTCTTCATAGCATTTAAAACACATTTCCTGCTTATCTAGTCATACACTGAGTATTAATTCCAAATTCCTGTTTTTTTCCTATTTTTATATGATGCTGAAAATTGTCTAGTTATTATGTCCCTATTGAAGCCATACTACTAGTCTCCAATTATTTTATCTGCATAAGTGATTAGTCAGTAGAAAAGTATGTTAAAAAACAATTTGTATGATGAGCACAGTAAACTTATTCCCTTGAAATTTGTATATTCCAGGATATCTCACTTTTTGTTTATCAGATGATACGAAGTTTCTATTTATTTGGGAACACTTGTATTCCCCATGCATGCAATCAGTGTTTATTTCCTGTTCTGGTTGATTTAAGTCTGGACCAGGTGATTGAAACATTTTCAGTGTTTTCTCCATTTACAATGATTTTGGTGGTGGGATCAAGTCTTCATTTATTATTATTCATTTAAGTAATTTGTGGTTCTTAGTGTTAACAAATCCTCAAAATATTCATCTTTTACAACATTTCTTTTATTCAATGTCATCTCATTTTTATTTCTGTATGATAATCTTGGCTTAAAGATTCTTCGTCTTATATTAATTTCATGAAAGAAAACGTGGCTCTCATTTGATCCCTTTATATATTCCACTTCTTTAAATGTATCTTCTTAACTATCTATTTTTTTCTTTTTATAAAATCCTTCTTATTTTCTAAATTTTTTGAACAACTTAGTAGCTTTTGTGTCGGATTTCGAAAGATTTTTTTATTTTAAGTTGGGTAATCTACATTCGTGATCAAACCAATCTTAACGCTTGAATTTTTTTCTGCCCCAAATTCTCCGTCAATTTTGTTCCCAATACCATTTTTTAATGCTCTCCATTCTCATCATCAAAATTTTCCATCCTTACAACTTCATGCAAATTGCCCTTTCTCACTGAGAATTTATTGTAACGTTAAAATCTATTATCTTGATCTTTAATTAAAATTTTGCTTCTCTTTCCTTATCTTTTAGCTTTTAAATAGTTTGCTAGTCATTTTATCCATGGCCAAGAAGTGATCCATATCAAAATCTCAAAGCATGCTTAATCACTCATGTATGAAGCATGTCTTGAGTCAATAAGAGTATGGTGAATATATTGTTTAAATTTTGCATACACATATATAACAACATACACACACACACATATATTTATATATAGATAGATAGATAGAGAAGAGAGGGAGAGTTTTGGCCGTGGTAGCCTAGTGGTTAGGTAATCGGCCTTCCATCCGTAAGGGTGGAGTTCGATTCCCAATGACACTAAAGACCCACCGAGTGCATGTGATATACGTGCTCGTTAAATCTGTGAAATCGAAAGTCCTGTGGCCGATCGTTGAGCAGTTACTTCGGGTGCAATGGTCTGGATAAATTTACTCCCCCTTCAGATCAAAGCCGAAATTGAGGGAGTAGATCCTCTGGTGCTGTCATCTATCGGATGATTTGATGAGCAAAAGTCGTACTTTCACTTTCATGGTGTTCGGATTAAACGAAAGGCGCTCCCAAATGACTTAAATTCGCATAGCCAAGGCATAGCGAGCTTGGCTTATCCAAGTGTCATTAGTAACAACAACATATATTCCCCATGTATATTTAATTCCACCTAAAATTTATATCAAGAAATTTGTAGTGATTATACTTTATAGAATATATATACTCTTTTTACAAACACAGTTATTTATTTATTTAAAAATAATTTACTTAATACATTTAAATAGAAGAAAACAATAGTCAATAGAAAGTAATTTACAAATTTTATTCATTTCAAAGTTGGAAACTGAGAAATTTTGTATATCAATTCAATTTTTAATGATTATTTGTTACCTATATTTGAAATTTTAATTATTGTTAGAAAATTCTCATGGAATTTACTATCGGATAGCATGAAAAATTTTACAGACTTTATTCAATTGCTTACATAGTCTTGATTATTTTTATAAAAATAATATTGCTAATCTTGATGTGTGCATTTTATGAACACTCGGTCTCAATAATCTGTGATTTTAATATTAAAAATAAATGCCAGAAATTTCTTTACAAGGAGTTAGTGATAAATTCTCTCGTTGAAATGTATTTCTTTGTATTTGGAACCACTTAAAATATTTTTTTAACTCTGGTCATAATGTGGTTATTATATATTGATTTTATCGTTAACAATACACGTTTATTTAGAAATTGTTGTAATCATAAGAATGCATGCTATACGATTAGCAGCAACAGCTGTTACATGACACACTACCACCTATAATGATGCTTGTCAATCTTAAATTTAAGATCACTTGTGCACATTTAATACATATAACTTATACTTTCATCTTTATTTAAATATTTTAAAGATGTAAAATTATAAATCGAAAGTTAAATCATAAGAATTAATTATTTCGAATTTATCATGGTAAATATAGTGAGTGTTACGTTTCGTTTTTATTTGAATAATTCCGAATTCGATTTCTCGATCATGTATAAAAATGGAATTCTTTTCAACGTAACATAATAAAATTATGGGCCGAAATATCTACGCGATATTTAAATTGAAGACAGAAATTATCAATAATGAATTTGAAAAACAGAAGTTGAAATATATTTATTTCTTCACTAAATCAAAACATTGCTCGGCGAGTGCCGGATGCATACTCAACAAAAAAAAAAGGTATTAGATTACATAATAACGCAAGCAGTCACATGGGTGACGTCACTCGCTTCTCTGGCGATTGGTTGTTACATATCCTCCCACCTTTTGTTTCGGGAGAAAACAAAACCTAAATGAAAAAGAAAAAAGTTAGTTACAATTATAAGATTACAGATTCAGTTTTTTAGGAATTTTCACTAATCGTCCAGTTCTGGTTGTTTTTGGTAAGTCCTTATCATCCCTGAGCAAAATTGTTCTTAGAGAATCACTTGAAATGTCATTTTCTGATACCGGTGACAAATCATTTCCTTCAGCATCTGAAAAGGAATCTCTTCTCACATTTGATGTAATTGGGACATCCTCTTTATCGGTAGTTGATGAAATCTCTAGGGGAAAAATCCTCTGTATAGGTCGCACTAAAACACCGGATTGTGTTTTCAATTTCACAGTTCTGACGATATCATCTTTGCCAGGAATCAACTGTATGACTTTAGCAAGAGGCCAGTTCAAACGTTTTTTATTGTCGTCTCCGATTAACACGATTTCTCCAACTTGTATTTTTGGAGTTGAACACCTTCTGTTTAGACGTTGTATAAGTTGACCAAGGTATTCCTTTCGAAAGCGCAGCTTTAACTGCTCAGTTACTTTGGCCCGATGTTTAATTCTGATTCGAAAATGCTTGGCTTCAACTTCATCAATATCTGTGGTTACACTCCTTATCTTGGGATCGCTTAACATAAACATGGCTGGTGTTATAGGCTTTATATCTTCAACGTCCTCTGAAAGATATGTGAGTGGACGTGCATTGATAACAGATTCACAATCTGAGAGTACTGTAAGTAATTCTTCATATGTAAGTGCAGCCTTTCCGAGGGTACTTTTAAGAAGATCTTTAACCACTCTAATCAGTCTTTCCCAAAAACCACCCCACCAACTCGCGGTTGGAGGGTTGAATTTCCAAGAAATACGTTGGAGGGCTGTTTCTCGAGTAATTTTCTCCCAATTCAACAGTCGAAAATCTTCATTAGCTCCATGGAAATTAGTGCCGTTGTCGGAGTAAATGACACGTGGTCTTCCTCTTCTGGCAATAAACCTTCGCAAAGACATTAAAAAGGCTTCTGTGGACAATGAAGAAACCAACTCAAGATGAACCGCTCTATAAATGGCACAGGTGAATAATACTACCCATACTTTGTTTCTATGTTTAATGTAAAGGGGGCCAGCAAGATCAAGTCCAATTACTTCGAATACAGAAGCATCTTTCACTCTGTCAGCTGGTAGAGTAACTGGATCACTAACAAAAGGCTTAGATTTGAAGCGTCGGCAAGGAATACATTTTCTCACTACTCCCCTTACTGTTTTTCTCCCTTTAACTATCCAGTAATTTGAACGTAATAAATTTAATAAAATCTGGGTACCTGCATGACAGTGATTAATATGATATTGTTCTATCAATCTTTGAGTAAAAATGCTTTTATCAGGGAGTAAAATAGGGGCTAGGAATGAAGGTTCGTCAATTCGTTCTGTTATTCGAGTTTTAATTCGAAGTATACCTTCATCATCTTTAACTGCATTAAGATTTTTTAAATTATTTGGAAGAGGGAAAAAATGTTTCTGTACAAGACGAATGAGTACTTTTTCTGCTGATTCTATTTCTTCGGGCGAAAGGTTTCCGTTATTCCTTTCACAACCTCTTTTTCGTACATTGCTGATAAAACGTAGCATCCAACCAGTCATTCGTAGAATAGAATTGAAACTAGAAAATCTGAGGGCATACCAATCTGGTTCTGTATCACTAAGATTAATGTTACAAAGTTTAACGATTCTTTTTTCCACTTCGATTTTGGTTGGTTCGTACACTAATTTATTCTCAGGCCAATTTTCTGGTAGTTCTTTGAGCCACTCGGGACCCTCCCACCAACGGGAGTCTAAAAATTGACGAATAGAGCAGCCTCGCGATAGAATGTCGGCGGGATTGGAAACTCCAGGGACATGTCTCCATTCGGCATTAGGTGCCAATTGGTTAATTTCTTTAACTCGATTGGAGACAAAGACAGTCCAACCTCCATGTTCCAGGATCCACCATAGTGATACCATTGAATCACTCCAAAATACTGTTTTTAAGTTACTTAAATTCAGGGCCGTTTTGATCGAATGAGCTAATCTTACTCCAATGGTGCAGGATAATAACTCTAATCTTGGGATGGTGATAGGTTTTAAAGGAGCTACTCGTGATTTAGCTCTTAAAAGACAAATTTTTACTCCATTGGAAGTGATAGTTCTAAGGAAAACACAAGCGGCATAAGCTACTTTGCTAGCATCCATGAATACATGCATTTGTGTCGAGTCATTAATTTCTGTATAGCGGGCTATTTCAACATTATTTAGTAAATGTAGATCATTAATCCATCTTTTAAAGCTATTCTGATCTTCAGTGGGTAAAGGAGAGTCCCAGGATAGTTTTAATTTCCACATGTCTTGCAATTTAATTTTTATGGGTAAAATTGCCGCTGACAATAAACCAATGGGATCAAAAATCTTCTGAATCGTAGCCAAAATTACTCTCTTAGTTATTTTCCCACCTACTTCTAAAACAAAAGGATCAACCTTTATATCACAGTTACATTTCAAAGTATCACGGTCCAAATTCCATAAAATTCCCAAAACATTGGTAGTGCCAGAACTTTTCGTAATGTATTTACACTTGACATTGCTCTCCCACCCTCGCAAGTTGAAACATCCACGTGAAAGTACTTCTATAGCTGTTAAAATAAAATGCTCTTGTTCTTTGATATTGAAAACACCAGAAAGGCAATTGTCTACGTAAAATGATTTTCTTAATTTTTCAATTATTTCGTTGTTTTCTACAAAGGTGTTGTTTAGCAAATGGGAGATGGATGCTGCTAAGAGAAAAGGGCTGGAAGTAACCCCAAAAACTACTCTACAGTGTCTATAAATGACCATTTCATCTTCGCACGGATAAAAAAAGCGTAAAAAGTCTCTGTACCTTGGAGCAATAGACAATTGCAAAAAAGCCTTTTCGATATCTGCAGACAGGCCAATGGGATATGAACGAAATCGGTCAATCAGGTCTGGGATTAATTCAATGAGATTTGGCCCTTTATATAAAAGTTCATTCAAGGACGGCTTGCCACTAGAGGCATCAAAGACTGGTCTTAATTTTGTAGTAGTGCTTTCGTTTTTGACTATAGGCCTATGTGGTAAATAGTGACACTGCCTGTCGCTTATAATTTCATTTTGGGGTACCCTTTCAATTATATCAAGACACTCCCATTCCTTAAACACCATTTCGTAATCCTTAATTAATTTTTTATCTTTAGATCGTTTACACATTTTTTGGTGTCTATTCCAAGTTAGTTCCTTGTTATCGGGCAAACTTGAAGTATCTGTTTTAAAAGGCAAACCTAACTGGTATCTACCAGAAGGGAGTATTTCCAAACCCTCTTGAAAATCTTTTAATAACTCAGAGTGTACAATATTTATGTTTCTGTTTTCAGAAGGATCTAATATACCAAGATTTTCTAGATTCCAAAATTCACTAACAGATAAATTATTAGCATGCAAAGATAAAGCACATAAAACAGAGTCATTATTTACATCATAATTATCATTTAATTTCTGCTTTCCAATAACAGTATACCCCAGCCGGGTTTCAATAGCAACTAGACTTGATTCTAACTTCACAGAATGACCAGTTAACAACATTCCTGCCACATCAGATCCAATCAAAAGATTTATATCATAATTAGGGATTTCGAAATCACTCAATATAATCCCTTTTTCTTTCAGTTCATGAATAGTCATCATATCAGTCAGTTTAGGAACAAAACCACAAATTTTGTTTTCAGATAAAACCTCAATTTTACAAGAAAAATCATTTTTCAAACTAGCAATTTTCACATCGTATACTTCATGAGAACAGGGTTTCGTTTCTTGACCACCAAAAAGTCCATGTATTAAAGATAATGACCTTTTGGATTTTAACTTTAATTGTTTAACTATTCCTGAACTGAGGTAAGAACGCTGGGATCCTGTGTCCAAGACTGCTCTTACTAAACACTGTTTCTTTTGATTCATAACTTTAACAACAAGAGTCATTAAATAAACATTTTCTACTCTAGAATTATTTGACAATACAGTTGTAGATACAGTTTCGTTTTTACTGGCAGGACTGTTCTCCTTATCTGAATAACACATAAGAGTACAGTGATTTTTATTACAATGAAAACACTTCACCTTAGCCCTGCAATTTTTAGAGGTATGTCCTGTTCTCAAACAGGAGTAACAGGCCCCTTTCTGACTAAGAATTTTAATCTTTTGATCAAAATGCATTTTTCTAGCAGCAAAACAATCTTGGCTGGGGTGTTTCTTATTGCAAAAAAGACAATCAAAATTCCTCTTACCTTGATTTTCTGCTTCTGATGTACTTACAAGGGCGGCAGCTGTAGTAATATTCCCTTCACGGGATTCCTTGTGTTTGTCGATTCGGGGAGCTCCAAACCCGGTACGGGCGAGCACAACCATTTCTTGTCCTTGAACTTCTTGTCTCAGAAAAGACATCAAATTTTCTAACGAACGTACTCCTCCGTCAAGTGTACTTCTATTTCTTTCCCAAGCTATTAGGACACTCTCAGGCAAGCACGATTCCACAAGGGGAGTCAAAAAGTCCCCGTACTTTTCTTGGGTTCTTCCTAAGCTGTCCAGCGCGCGCAGTTTTGATTCCAGTTCATCGTAAAGAACAGCTAAATCAGTTTTAGTTCGGTTTGAGGAGGCATTTCTCATTACCATAGTTAACAAGTCCCTGACGTAAACTTGGACAAGTAGATCACTCCGCCCGAAGCGATCCTGTAACTGTTCTATGACTTTGGGATAGTTATCCGCTGTTGGCGGGAAGCTTTCTACTAATCTTGCTGCTTTCGATTCTGGCACTATTGCCTGTAGCAAATACTGGAACTTGTCTTCTGGTGGAATTCTCTCATCATAATCAATTTTGGAGAACTGACTCCAAAAACCAAGCCATTCTCGAGTCTCACCGGAAAATCGCTTTAGTTCTAACTTCGGGAGCTTGAATTGTTTCTTATTTGAGGTATCTTGAGAGACTTCCGTTTTCATAGTTACTTTACGGCATTTTTCAAAAAGTTCAATATATCTATCACGATATTCTTCTGCTATAATGAAATCTTCTTCATATAACCGTTCCGCATCTTTTGAAGTTAAAATTTCGTTTTCTACTTCTTGTTGAGAAACTTCTAATCTTTGAAATTTGTCTTCTAACTGCGCGGATAAAACCGAAATAACATTCTTATCTACTTCTGGTTTCAGGAATTCTTCTTGAATTTTATTCCCGCAGACTGTAAAGGATGCTCGAAGCCCTTTTCGTTTCTGTTTCAACAAATCCATTCTTCAATAAAACTTTAATTTCAATCTTCAGGCCCCACGTTGGGCGCCACTTATGTTACGTTTCGTTTTTATTTGAATAATTCCGAATTCGATTTCTCGATCATGTATAAAAATGGAATTCTTTTCAACGTAACATAATAAAATTATGGGCCGAAATATCTACGCGATATTTAAATTGAAGACAGAAATTATCAATAATGAATTTGAAAAACAGAAGTTCAAATATATTTATTTCTTCACTAAATCAAAACATTGCTCGGCGAGTGCCGGATGCATACTAACAAAAAAAGGTTTTAGATTACATAATAACGCAAGCAGTCACATGGGTGACGTCACTCGCTTCTCTGGCGATTGGTTGTTACAGTGAGCCTCTTACTTGCATGATGTTAATAATTGATGAAAAATTGTGAAAATGTGTATCATAGTTTGTTTATTTTTCATGATTTAATATTTTGGAAATAATATTTGTGAAAATAAGATATTGATTAAAAATTTTGTGAAAATAGTAATTACAGAAGAATGAAGTACAGCTATGTAAAATAATTAAAAAGAACTAGTAAGGATATTAGTTAAACACTTAAAATTTGTTGGCCATAATACATCTTGACATGTAACACCACTTCAAAAGTATTACAGTATATTTTATGATGTACAACAATTTAAAGTATTTAGAAGCTTTTATAGCGTGATAGCTTAATTATTAAATAGGATTTTTAGTTTTATAAAATGTTAAACTTTTATTTATTCTTTTCAAATTCTAAGTTTCATTAAGGATATTAAATAAATATCATTAAAACTATATTTATTTCCAAAATTAATTTTATGTTTAAAACAAAATATTTTTCCAGTATTCAATTATCTTTTCAAGAATTTGACAACTCACTTTTAAATTTTCATTGATTCTGAAAAACATTATTAATCCTTTTCAACATATAAAGTCATGCTAAACATTTCTAAATAAAATCTAATGGTTGAATTTTATCATAAATCAAACGATATAATGTAAAAATGTGACGAAGAAACCAGCTCATTAAATCTTTGCATTTTTTATTTTATTTTATTACAATTAGATTCGAACTATGTTGGTATAAAGTGTATTCTTAGTCATTTATTTTGTATAACTTTTCCTAAAGAAAAGATTTAAAATATTAAAAAAATTATAACTCGAGGGTGAAATAAATCACGAGAGAACGCATTGCTAATTTTAGTTGGTGAAGTTGAGTTGCATGTATTCCGAACTAAGAAAACGATTAATTTTGAGAATCCCCAAGGCTAATTTACGCTAAGTTGTTTCATTAGTTTAATTCCCGAATTCTACTTACCATTATTTCAGCTTTAAAATTCTTGAAAATGAAGTGAAGCCGAAAAAAAAGCCGAAAGCATACTAATTTTATAATCAAAATGAGTTAATCATGTCATTAATGTAATAATAAAAATGAATATATTTTGTAAAATATTTTCCTTTTGTAAGCTGAAATGATATATTACAGATCAAAACTCACATTGATTCAAATTAAATGAATAATTGTTTGAATTTAAGTAATATTTATTGTGCTATATCATATATATATTCTGTTTTTGAAAAAGTTCTAAATAAAAATCTCCATTTTGGGTTATATATTTTAATAATAATTGGCTAAAAATCATCTACAAAATATTTTAATAATATAACTAACTACTGTTGATTCCTTCCATTGAAATATTCTTAGTTATTTTCTTATATTGAAGGAAATATTTAATGGCTTAATGTTTTGCCATTTCATTCAAAAATTATTTTCCTTTAAAATATTTTAAATATACAATAGCGATATATTAAACTCAGTATTGTTTAATAGAAAATCTTTAATAGAACTACTAAGGGACAATATTTTTAAATAAAAGAAATAAAACTAATTTGATTTATGTATTAGCCATTAAAACTCAAACTCTGTCGTGTAAAGACGGATAAGTATATCAATATTTGTAGATGTTATTAGTCAGTGTTTAAAAGTTTGCGATCTTTAATATATAATTTATAAATAAATTTATACGCGTATTTTCTTAATAAAAAAACTTTTTTTAAATATATAGTAATTTTTAGTAATAGATGGAGTCGATAAAAAGAACATTAAACTGAATGTTTGCAACAAATATGACAACAAAGGGAATTTATTAATATTTCATGATGGTTGTGTAGAAAATAACCATTGCATTTCTGTGAAAATACATGTCTGTGTTTAAAATAATAAGATTATTTTAAAAACTCATCAATAATTTTTACTATCAAACACTATGTTTTATTAAACTGACAGCATAAATCCACAGTTAACAATAAAACTTAAAATTATCCTCGTAATTTTTGCCAACATTCTTTACATAATTAGTTTTGTTAAATTATAAAAAAATTCGGACTATCAAATTTTCATTGAAATTTCATAATATATTTCCTACTCTACATAATGAAACCGTATAAATGTAAATGTAAAGAAATTTATACTGTAAATTAAAATCTTGGTTTTTTCATTTTATTTTTTAAGCAAATCATAGTTTTGTTGTATTTTCAATTATTAAACTTCAATCATGTGGTTTAAAAAACAATATTTTTTGGAGTAACGTCGTCAAAGCAAAATATTAGTATATTTTGAGAATTATTTAACACTAACATACTTTGTTCTGTACATAAATCAGTAATTTTAACTACTATAATCTTTAATAATATTGGTTGCGGTTTTGAGGATAAAAGTGTCAACGCGGCTTATTTTATTTTATTGAATACGGCTGCCATCTTATCTAGCATGCAAAACTCTTCAGTTTTTTTTTTTTTTTTTTTTTTTTTTTTCAGATTTCCTGCTTAATCTGGCAGCCTGGTTTTACAATCTAGCGATTGAGACCTATAAGAATTTATGAAAAAAAAAATTGTATTTTGGGACAACTCTAGTATTTACGTCGTCACGAGAAGTCACAATATGTCATCTGGGCAACATTTCTTAGTCGCCAAAAAAAAAAAAAAAAAAAAAAAAAATCAAAATTTGGTTTGCTGGATTTACGGCAGCTGAGCTTTTTATTCTAAATCATTTAACAGAAATGTATAGAAAAATATCAATATATTTTTAAAATTACTTTTTTTAAAAAAAATTTAGATTTTAATTTAAAGTTTCAATTTTTTTCCAATGGCGGGCACAAGTGGGTTGAACCCTATGCCACAGCAAGTCCAGAGACTGCTACTCATTTGTCGTTACCCAGCGGGCACCTGTGAACCAATTCACGGATGCCAGTAGTGTTACCCGCGCCATGCCACCACAAACCCGTTTATAGGGTGGGCCACATTCACAGAAGAAAGGACAGAGACATCCATGCCCGAACCGGGATTCGAACCCAGGACCAACAGCTCAGGAGTCAGGAACGCTAACCACTCAACCAATCGGTCGGCTTAAAGTTTCAGTTGTATACTTGATTAGTATTTATTCAAGGCAATAATTTACTTCAATGTTATTGCCTTGAATACTTACTAATCAAGTCTGCTTAAAATATTATATTACGAAAGCTTTTTCTTTATATGTAAAATAAAAACCAGTCCTTGTATCGTTTAATAGGAATTTCAATTTTATCCCAATAGAAATCCAATGACATTAATTACCAACTGTCTAAGATCTGAAATCAAATAGTTTGATAGCTCTAATTACTTTAATCACTCATGTTGTCCATTTCAGACATTTGCAATGGCACAAACCTCACTCACAGACATTGATTGAACGATTACTTTGCCTTAGAAAGTGGAATATTTTTATTTAATTTACATTTGCTTTCTAATCAATGTACTTATATGGATAATAGTTTCTAGAGACATTTATATTTTAATCAATATATATTTTACATTGTAGATAGATCTTTAAATAGCCATCAATAAACCCTTACTGTTATTATATGAGGGGATTTTTATTATATATTTTTATAGAAACTAAAAGAATTGTATTTTTAGTTTCTGATGATGTATATATGATTACCGCAATAATTAGCAAAGCTAACCAAAAATGTATTTTAAATTTCATAGTTTTTCATTAAATTCAATAAGTTTTTTTTGTTATTTAATACGTTATACATATAGTACTCATATTTATTGAAAAAAATATTTGCCAATTTTATTTATATATTTTTCATCTCAAAATTTGCTTAATGTTACGATGAATCATGTGACTTTTATAAATAAACACAAAGCATATATATTTAAATTAAAAGTTATGTTTATAACTCATGAGCTTATTCTGGCCTAATTGTTAGATTGCACTCCTTAGAGTAGAAAATCCTGAGAGTTTGATTCCAATCAATGTTTAAGAACCACACAATCATTAAGGTGTGTGGTTGAAAGTTTTCTTAGACGACCAGCAATTGAGACCACTATCTACAAGTGACCACTCGAATGCAGTAATATGCAAAACTTGTTAAAAAAAAAAAACACCAAAATAGCCATCAAAGCTTAGGGTGTCCACGACGTGCTGTCAAATTTAAATAAATTCCAGAAGCCTACTATTGCAAGAGCAAAATTGACGAAGCTTGTAAACAATCATTGGTTGCATTAAAAAGGAGCAAAAATATGGTACAGATGCCGTATAATCCAAGATGCCAAATTCTGAATTTTTTTGGCGTGTAGAAACGTTTTCAAGATGACGTATGTGATGCCGTATAATTCTAGGGTTGCTAAAATAGAATTTTCTGCATAATTCTTATAGGTTTCTTTATGTATGTTGTAATAAAAGCCATATACATAAGAAAATTCGCCAAAAAAATCACCAAATTCAGAATTTGGCTTCCTGTATTATACGGCATTTGTGCCAAAAATATTTATCGATCACAGAAAATATTTATTACTTAATTCAAATCCTTCTATAAAATAGACATGAAATTATATAGCATAAATTTTACATGGTTCTCTAGTTAAGGAAATTAATCAACACTCTCACTAAATTTACCAATTTAACGTATCTTTTAAACTATGGCACATTTGTTTTGAAATCTGGGTAGAAAATTTTATACGCTATTTAAGAAATTTGAATTGGGGCAAATACTTTATCATTACAAAATCATGCTCGATATACGCACACATCATTAAAAATTAAGTTCACATTTTTCTCCTCAATGTTTTTAAAATATGTGTAAGAATTTAGGGCAATAATTTATTTAATAACTGGAACATATTCATTAAAGAAGCCTAATTGTTTTGGCAATTATGCTTCAATAAGATAAATATTCAAGACAATTTAGAATCTTCTGTTTTCATTCTTGTTTTCAAGGAATGTCAACTTTTATTATACATGTACGATACATATATTTTATTATACACAGACGATTGATTTTAAATATCATTGTGAATATTCCTTTTAAACTGTTTCATTTGCCAAGTTATAATTTAAATATATGACGAAGTATGACATATCTTTATTTAAATTTCTTTTTCTATCTTACTTCATAAAGTATTTTAAGAAATTCCGCAACATCTGTAGAATCTCAACAAATTGTTTATTAGTGGCACCGGGTATTGAGCATATTACCATGTGAATGCTAGAGAAATGCTCAAATGAGTATATCTTGGGGGATTTCAAGGAAATTTATTTTATTTGAATTTATGTAGTAATTTTAGAGTATAAAAGTTGTGTTATATTTTGTAACAAAGATAGTAACTGCACATGGACTTTCTTCTAACACAGTAGAAACATTACAGTTTTAAAATTATAGTATTCAAATATGTTCAGTTATATTTTACTTTTAAAAATATTTTACAGGAATCCTCAAAAAATTTCAAAGAAAATTCCATCGTAAACAATCTATTTTCATTCATTAGAAAGTTTGAATAAAAACTATGAATTTTTATTATAAGACTCATTTTATTGGCTGTACTGTCAGTCAACAATCTTTATATTTCTTTTTGCTGTACACATACAAACACACAAATGATAATGATGACTCTAGATTGTTATAAATAATTAATCATTTAGTCGTTCTCTCTGATTTCAGATTCGAAAAAGGTAATGATAAATATAAAAAATATTAAATAAAATATAATTAAAATAATTTATACATTACATATTTTAATTTAAAAAATATTATTATATTAAAACAATACTTTACATAAAATATCATATTTAGAAAACTTTGGATCAAACGAAAAAAATATTAAATTTTTTTAACAGTATTTTTGAAATAAAAATGTTTAAGACGCATTATTTAAGAATATTATTTGAATAAATTTTATTTATTTAATATTTACATAAGTAAAAATTTAATTATTTAACTATATACTTATTGATAAAATAAATATATATATATATATATACGCCCGAACTATATATATAGTTTTGGGGCCGTGGTAGCCTAGTGGTTAGGCTATCGGCCTTCTATCCGGAAAGATGGGGTTCGATTCCCAATGCCGCCAAAGACCCACCGAGTACATGCGATATACGTGCTCGTTAAATCTGTGGAATCGAAAGTCCTGTGGTTCATCATTGAGCAGTTACCATGGGTGCAATGGTCTGGAGAAATGTATTCCCCTTTCAGATCAATGCAAAAATTTAGGAAGTAAATCCTCTGGTGCTGACATCTATCGGAGGATTTGAAGAGCAAAAGTCGTACCTTCACCTTCATGGTGCTCTGATTAAAACGAAAGACGCTCCCAATTGACTTAAATTCGTATAGCCAAGGCATAGCGAGCTTGGCTTGTCCAAGCGTCATTAGTAGCAACATATATATTTAATTTGCTAGTCTGGATCAGTTTGGTTGGATTTGGTTTATTTGTCGCTCAAACGTCCTTAATTGTTTCCTAGGGCTAATTAGACCAGAAATATTAAGATTTAAAGTGGATTTAGAATCACTCAAAATATTCAAGCCAAGAGTGGGATTCTAATTCACGGACTGTTGAGCTGAAAGCCTGATCACAAACCATTCTAGTTGGGATAGAAGAAATCCAATTAGATCAGACGTTTATTCTAAAAAATATTGTGGATCGTCACTCACTTATGTATTAGCTTGGCAACATCCAATACTTTTTGTCACACTTGGGACTTACACGTAAGAGCAATTGGCTGATATGTACCGCAATCATACTAAAGCAAAGTGTAATCGATGCGAATGGAAAAGATTGTAAGAACAGCTGTTTCCAGCTTGTTGTTTTCCAAGTCATTCCATTTTTTCATTCTTGATGGACGACAGGAAGATATTTATTTGTTTTCTATTTCAAAGAGACTTGTATAGCTGTTAATTGAGCTGATGATCTTGTGACGAGAATCAGTATTGCTACAGATGAAATTAGCATGACCGCAAGTATCATAGAGAACGTGTGCCAGACATTCTTTTGCTGATTAATGTTATTTGTGCAAAGCCTCACTTGGTCCCCATTTTACTTCATTGTCATGTTTTGTTTTTGGACTAAACAATAAATCTGATTCGCATTTTTTTGGTATCGTTCTTGTGCATCCCAAGCAATGTTAATTCAGGTTGGATTAATTGAAAATAATATCTGTATGTCAAATTTAAAGGAAAGTTTCGTTTAGTTTGATTATGCAAATAGTATTCTTCTCAAAAAACCCTAATCTACTTGATTGAGCTTTCCGGCAAAATTTCATGTGTATTCTTATCAATCGTTAATTATTTTTTTATAACCAAAGGATTTAAAATTAAATCCAATTAGAAATGCAGTTAACGAATCCAGAGTTTCATTTTTTTAAATTTGTAAATCATTGCTACATTGTTTGACAAATTACAATTTATTTTGAGAGAAGTTCAAAATTAAACAAATGAAATTAAAACATGGCAATTCGGAAAGAAATTTTGCGATGTTTTTATCAATACATGAATTTATTTAAACATTTAATGATTTCTCTAAGATTAAATTACTAGTGAAAAACAAATTTTTCAGTCTACAAAAAGAAACCACACAAATATCTAAATTTTATAAATCTTATATATACTCCTAAGTGAAACTATACGCATGTACTTTTTACATATATTTGTGTCTTATAATGTATATACTATCAATTTTTTGCTTTTTTTTTGGTATGATGCAATTAATTAATTCTAAAAATTTACTTTTCCTCACACAATTTATATTAAATTTATATTAATTATTATTATTTATATTAATTATTATAATAAATTAACAATTTATATTAAAGTTCCAGTATTCAAATATATATATATCCAGTATTATGTGTATAATTTATAAATTTTTTCTAATAACAATCATTACATCGTGAGAATGAAGAATTATCTATTCTATTACAGTAATTAATGATATTCTGTATATATTATAAGAATGTTTATTTCTAAAAAACTTACCTGTAAATCTATTACTAAAGTTTATTTTATCAAAACTCACCTTAAAGCAATTAGGAAATGGATTCCTATTCAGTAATATTTTCACCAATGATATTGACGTTTTTTTTAATAAATGAACAATCAATATTCACTATCGATATATATTATTTGCACAAGAACCTAAGGCGGCAACTTACATATTGTTAGGTTTTCAGAAACACATTGTTATTTATTTCTTCCCTTGAATGTAGATGCTCTTAATGGGTTGAAATTCATTTTCAACTTTTGATGGTATATGCAAGCTCTATTTTGCAGAAAGTGAATTGAGAGGGAAATCAGAGATAAAAAAATGCTATCATGTTTCAAATTGTGTTGAACTCCAATGTCTTCCAATCTAAAATTCCTTAGAAATTTTAATCTAAAAACAAAGCAAAAGCAAATATCTTGACTGATATACTAGGCCGTTGTAGTCTAGAGATTAGGGCATCGACCATCCGCCCAAACGGGCTGTTTTCGATTCCCAATGCCACCAAATTCCCAACGAATATATGCAATATATGTTAATATATGCTCGTTAAATTGCAGAATCGAAAGTCCTGTGGTTGGTAGTTGAGCAGTTATCATTAATGTAATGGTCAAGAGAAAATTTCCTCTCACTCCAAATCATAGTCAAAATTGAGGGAGTGGTGCCATCTATCGGAAGTGTCTTAGAGCAAAGTCGTATTTTCACCTTCATTCTGCTCTAATTAATATGAAAGACACACTCTTCTGAAGATATTTCGTAGCCGTCGGCTAACGTGCTTGACTATTCTAAGTATCATAATTAACAACATAACAATAACAAATATACTTTCTAAACAGATAATCAAAAAATAACAAATCTATTTCAGAAACTCAATTTGTTGCTTGCAACAGCATCAAGCTCTTAATCTGAAATATCATCACAAAAAGTTATGTTATCAGGTATATAAAATTATGTGTTTCAAAAAGAAAAAAGAACTTCGTCTAAAAACTTCAAATATGAAATCAATATTCCAATATAAAAATTATTTGTATTAGAATTTTATAATAATCAATCATACATAAAAATTTAGCTATGATATAAAATTCAAGGGACATACCATAACCGCAAAATTAATAACTCTGAAAAGAAACAAATAATATAAATTATAAGGAGATATCATTGTTCCTCAGCATAGATGAAATTGCAGAAAAAATATTCCAAAAAAAGTAAAATTAATAGAAATATTTTTCGGTTATAAAGTTCCTTCAACATTTAATGGAATTAAAATTCAATTGAAATATTTCCATTTAAGTGTGTTCATTCATAAGTTTTAATTTTAGTAAAAAATGCCATTCGCGTGTTTTGTTTTGGATAGTTCATCTGCTAGTAATTCTAAATCCTTGTGAATCCAAGTATTTCAAGATAATTACCAAAGACCTTTATTATTTTAAGAATTCATCAGTGAACTAAGAATGGAAATCTCTCTAATTGTTTCCATTACCACAAGGTCTGTAATAATTTATTGGATGCTATTTGTGAAATATCAAGCATGATTTGATATATTTTGAAATCTATGTAGTGTTTCCTTTCAACTTGTCATCATTGTTTTCCCAACAATTACAACTATTGGTTTTTAAACTTTGTATTATGTTTTTCTGTATACTTAAAAATGTTTTCTGTTTAGCCATTCAAATACCCGAAATTCATTAGTGAGGGAAAATTCTTTGTGTAATTATGTCATAATATTTCATCTAGAGTGGTGTCTGTGAAATCTGAGAATATGATATTGTATGAAATAAAGCTTGTATTGTAAATACTCCTTTAATTCGTATAGAGTAACACGTTTTTTTAAATTTTCACTTATGTTTTGTCTAACTATAAGAGCTAATAAATTTACACTTTCTAAATTTCATATAAACTTGTTTATCATAATGTATTCTTAAATGATAATTTTTGTACAGTCTGATGTTAAAATAATTTGGTGACAAGAAAAATATTACTTTTCTAATGATATTGACAAAATGGTCACTCAGAAAGAAAAGCATGTTCTGTTTGCTTTCATCAAAAATACTGTTTAAAATGGTATTAAATTGATAAGGAATATTTCATATTATAACAGTGAAAAGATATTAAAAAATAATACTAATGATTGGTTCGTTTCTTCAAAAAATATAAATTGAGTGGTACCTCAGAAGAAGGTATACTTTTCATACATAATAAATATTCGAAATACAAATAATTGCTAATTTAGAAGGATTTATATTGCCAAATTTATAACCATTTTTATGAAATCAATAAATCTTGTTTTTTTATAGTAATCATTTTTATAGTTGGAATCTTATTTTATTCTTAATATATGTAAAACCAACACAAGTTTAATGTTTGTCAATATTCAAATTTTGATTTTTCAAAGTGTTTTAAGAAATTTTAGTTTGTTGCAGATAAGGGTAAGGATACCATCTCTAAAACTTTACACGTTGAAAAAAATTTTGTACCAAAGTATATTTTTTCTATAAGAAAGAATAAAGATATCACAGAAATTATTAACAAATATAAAACCTAAAATCATTTGCTATACATTTCAGTTCATAATACTCTGATGATTGTAAAAAGGTTCATATAATCATTCTTCATGCATATAAAAATAATCAAATAAATCTTTTTATATAAATGAAAAAGGAATTCTAATACAAATATTACCAATGAGGTTAGTTTGCTAAAAAAATTGTAAACTCGGCAATATTTCTCTTTGTGATTTCGAAATTTCGTTTGTGTATGAAACAATTTGAAAATAAATAATATATCATAATCTAATATCCCACCTTAGTTTTAATTCTTGATTTTCCAATTAGTCATACTTCCAGAATGAGAATAAACATTAAAGTCGAAAAATTTAGTGGGAGCAGTTTTAGTTTCCTTCCAATTATATTGAAGTTTAATTTGCGAAGGAAGGATTAATTTCAATCATCCGGAATATTTCTTTTATATCTGCAGTAAATGCATAAGCGTGTTCTCTATATCTTATTAGAATCAAGAAAAGATTATCATGAAGTACTCCTTCCTTGAGTAGTAGATTATTTTAAGAATTTCCACCACACATTTTTCACTCGATTTGAAAACTGCAGGAAATTTAGAAGTTATACTTTGATAGGTGTACCACACCGTGATGCGGTAAGTAGTACCCGTTTTCCATGCTTGAATCTTCTAACAACTTTTCCAAATGTTTCAATAGTTCATACCCGCTTAGAAATTTTCAATGAAGTGTTTGAATAAAAAAATCGTGTTCTACACGAATCTATAACTGGTATATTGTTTTTGATGCGATTGCCTTAACATATCTTCGGAAGAATCAGATTTAAATGGTTTTCCACAATACATCAACCATTCGATTTTCTATAATGAATTTTTGTGAAATATTCTTTACAATACTTTAAATCGTCTTTGCAAGTTTCATTTATTTCTTCTTTTTCAATTTCCCAAACACCTTTGAGAGTTTTATTAAGAATGTCTTATAGTTTTTAGTTCTTTTTCTTTAATAACACCTGAAACAAAATAACCAAATCAACTTTATTGAAAAAATAAGTTCTCTGTTCCCTTTCTTTTATCTTCCTTAAATTATAAAATAGAAAAATTCTGAACTTGAAAATAAACGTTTATTTTTTGAGGACTGTAAATTGACGGATCAGCTAGTTTAACTTCACTTGACTTATTTAAGTTCAAAATCTTTAATCTTTCAGATAGTCTGAACCTTGTTATCTTAGCAACAATAATAAATTCAATTTTGCATTGTGAATCGGTATTTTCATTCAATTAAAATGCTTAAACATTTTTCTTTATATTTACAAATGTATAATTTAAATCACCTATGGGATTTTTATTCCTTCTTTTCTGAAATCTAATAAATCTGCGTCAGAGGAGGAAACATTCTTCAACAATATGAAAGCTTCCTTTATTTTGATTGTTGATTTTTATAACAATTCTTTGCAACTTTGGCAATACAAATCAGTTGCTCTTAAAGTTTACCCAAGTCCTTCGTTTGAATAAGACTATTATAAATGAATAAATAGATGCTTTTTTATCGAGTTATTCCCTGATTAATTATTTAGACTCAAGATGCAAAGTTAGGATATCACGAAAGTTTAGAAAGTCTGTAAAAGAACGTTACTTTTAGGATAGTATATGACAACAAGTAAAGCTCAACTAATCGCTAACGTGAACTTTAAAACATTTATACCTTCGGATTAAAAGATAAATGTACTCAGAAAGAAATTTTGAGTGAACTATTGAAAAATAATTCTATACCTGAAAGTCTCATATATATATATATATATATATATATATATATATATATATATATATATATATATATATATATATATGATAAGTTTACCTTAAAAAGTGTAACTAAATCTAAAATAAAAGTCTTGATTAAACTTACAAGTAGTAATTATAAAAATTTATTTTAGAAATGATAGCCACTTGACCAGGTCAAGTAACTTGACCAGTCCATTTGACCATGCCTTAGTCATACCAAAAGTAAAAATAAAAAGAAAGAATACTTTTAAGCACACAAAGCAAAGAAAAAATAGAAAATTAAAAATAGCAAAATAGACGTGGCCTCAAAGTGATAAGAATTTATTTTGGTTGAGAATACGTATAATTTTGAATGGCGAGTTTCGGTTGCCAAATAAATAAACAAATGTATATTATGATTGTAAACAAAAAGGAAATTAAACAACGACGTTGACCCGCAACAGCTTCGATTTACATAAAGAACAAATATAGGCCGGTACAAAACATTCCAAATTTTTGTTGTTACATGTTACAAATTCTTAGATTTTTTAACACGTTTCTAATGGTAACGTCAACTTTGAATGGAATGGGCTTTCATTTTTCGTATCGGCAATCAAATTTGTTCTACACAAATGAAAACTAACAGCAGAAGCGAAAACAAAATTATAATTTAAAATAAAAAATAAAAATAAAATCTCTTTTTATTGCTTATAATACATAAAACAAGCAAAATTGCATGCGTTTAGTTACCAACATTCACATTTACGTAATATTAAATTTATAAATCTATAAGTATTATAAATGTTGGCGCATCCACAGGCCAAGGCTTCCTTTGGTGGTGAACAGTTTGTTGACCCCCACGGGTT
>JAJQOW010001858.1:0-30000 GCA_037975125.1 Latrodectus hesperus | reverse complement strand
AAGGGAGAGGTTATTCAAGATGGTTCTGTTAAACCTCTCTACCATGCCATCCGATTGTGGGTGTAGTGGCGTGGTCTGCGTCTTGTCTATTCCGAGAATTTGACACATTCCTTTAAACACAACAGAGGTGAAATTTGTCCCTTGATCAGAATGAATTTGTAAGGGTGTGCCGAATCTGGAAACCCATTGTTGCACTAGAACCTCGGCTACTGTAGTCGCCTCTTGATCGGGGATTGCAAACGCTTCAGGCCACTTAGTAAAGTAGTCCATGACAACTAGTATGTATTTGTTGCCATTTGAGGATCGTGGTAAAGGACCCAAAATGTCCAATGCTATCCTCTCAAAAGGTGCTCCTACGTTGTACCGCTGCAACCTTCCTCGGCTACGTTTCTTCGGTCCTTTACGTGCCGCACAGTCATCACAAGATTGGCACCATTTCTCTACATCTTGTCTCGTTTTGCTCCAATAGAAGCGTTCTCGAACTTTCTGTAGAGTTTTCATTACTCCGAAGTGGCCTCCAGTTGAGCTACTGTGCAATTCTTTCAAAACATCTGAAATTCTTGATTTTGGAAGAACAAGCTGCCATTTGAAATTACGTCCATCATTGGACTCCCATTTCCGGTATAAGACACCATTTCTTATATGGAGTGAGTCCCAAAAAGCCCAATATTGCTTAGTAGCAGGACTGTAGGTGGAGATATCCTGCCAACTTGGTCTCATACTAGAAGATTCTTTCAATTCAAGAATTGGATTTATATCTGGGTCTTCTTTTTGGGCTTCTCTAAGTTCTTTATCACTCCATGGGTCTGGTTTCGATGGAGGTAAAACAGTAACTTGGCGTACCGAAGGATTTACTAGCTGATAGTTTTTCTCTACTCTAGAACAATATCGGCAGCTTTCATTACACGGTTTCCTTGATAATGCATCAGTATTTCCATGAAGAGTTTCTTTGCATTGACGTATTTCCATTTTAGGAATTCCACCATCTTTTGTTTTCGGACAGTATCTACGTACGTGTCCGACTCCACCGCAAGTCCAACACTGAATTTTCGTGTTTCTGCCACCTTTACTCAATTCTAAGCTACGTAATTTTCGCCGCAAATCTTCAATTTGCTTTCTTAGATCATAGTTCGTATCAGTAGCAGAAACGGCTCTGATTGAGTGCTGGTTTTTACGCGCGGCCTGCTGGGCAGCCTCTATCTTATGTGCGTAGACAAGGGCAGATCCGATATCTTTGACATCGGCGAGTCTAAGTGTTTTCTGTATCTCCGGATCCCGCACACTATCGATGAAGTGATGGAGAGCCAGATCTTGACGTGTCTCAGCTGGGCAGTCCGAAAATGCTAGATGGGAAAGTCGCTGAATATCGGCAGCCAATTCTTGCAGACTTTCACCCGCTTTTTGATAGCGGGACTTTAACTGTAGTCTGCTATATTCTTTGGTGCACTTATCTCCAAACCGCAGCTCAAGCGCACTCGATAAGGCTTGGAAATCGTGCCTCTGTTCCTCCGGAAGCGTCTCGAGGATGTCAGCCGCGTCTCCTCTTAAAGAAGCCGCCAGGTGAAAAGCTTGGGCTCGGGGATTCCATCCATTGGCTTCCGCTACCATCATAAACTGGGTCTTGTATACTTGCCAGGATGATTTCCCATCAAATGTTGAGAGTTTAATATTGGCTAGGGATGGCACAAATGCCACGTTGGGTTCCTCATGTCTGTTTGACATTTGCTTCTTCAAGCTTTCAATCTCCTTATTGATATTGTCTAATGCTTCTTCCACGTTTTCTTCTATCTCTAGAACTTTAGTTTCTACTGAAGTTACCTTATCCTCCATTGCATTCATCTTCTCCTGAATGATGTTGGAGAATTCTTCTTTAACACTTACAATGTCCTTCTTATGCTCATCCTGTCCAGATTTTATCTCTTTCATCATCTCGGCGTTAATCTCTTCTTGTCTAGCTTTCATCTCTTCTTGTCCAGCTTTCATCACCTCCTGTCCAGATTTTATCTCTTTCATCATCTCGGTTTTAATCTCTTCTTGTCCAGCTTTCATCTCTTCTTGTCTAGCTTTCATCTCTTCTTGTCCAGCTTTCATCTCGGTTTTCATATCTTCTTGTCCAGCTTTCATCTCAACCATCTGCTCCGCTAATTTTTCGAGAAGACTTTTCATTAAATCCATATCCATTTTTCTTGTGACACGCTGCATCAACTCTTCAACCCCGATTCTGACACCAGTTGTACCGAGCTTCACGGGTTCGTGTTGATTGAGAGTTGAATAAAGCAACCACTTAATGAACACAAGACTTTTATTCGTAAAAACTTCACTAGATAAACAAAATTCCCGCTGTAACAGTCACAATTATACAGCTACAATTCGTCAGATATAATAAAAAAAAACAGCTTCCAATCACAGGTCTCAAATACCTCAGACAGAGAACAACTAGCAGTCACAACTAATCGTCTTCACTCACTGACTGTCTTCACAAAACTCTACTACTATTCCATGTCGGGCTGCGGTATTTATACCTGACTTGGCGGAGAAATCTACCAATTTCGCCAAGGCTCTGGAAGCTTCTAGGCTATCTCGGAAAATATTGGTCCTAGAGCTTAGGTGATGGATGTTTCCAGAAGTATCGATTTCTCGCCAAGAATCTCGCCAACCGTCGCCAAGTCGCCAAGAATATCGCCAACTGTCGCCAAGTCGCCAAATCATTAGGAAATCCGCTTTTAAACTACAACACGTCTAAATACCGCAATTTTTGCCCAAAATGTGAGAATTTCTGATCTGTCTGAGATATTTTAAGACAAATATAATCATTATTTATAAATTTGTAACAATATATATATATATATGTATATATATATATATATATATATATATATATATATACATATATATATATATATATATATATATATATATATATATATATATATATATATATATATATATATATATATATATATATATATATATATATATTAAATCCACAATGTTGCTAAAACACACAATTAATTTATAGTAATTAAATATTATATTTCGGGTTATATATTTTGGGTTATTTTATGACTTGACATTTATTTCTTTTATTCTGGTTTTATACTTTTTGTTTGACATTTTTGTGGCTTTCGGGTGCATTGACTTCTTTAAGAGTAAGTATTAGGCCAATGCAGAAAAGCCATACTTTGTGCCAATGTGGTTAACACCCCTGAAGAAGCTGGCCTTGTTGGTTCTTCGTTCCATATTCCTTTATTCTATTTTCATTAAAATTTTAAACTATTTATTGAACATTTTTCTTTCTGCTTACTATATTTCGTATTTTCAATGTATTATAATCCATTTGGTTTTTGACTAATTTTACATGTACAAGTATTGTTATTCTGCATTTGGTTTATGATTAATTACAAAAAATTACTATTAATTATATTTTAGTAATTCTATTTGAGCTGAGTGTATTGTTGCTAAACGTAAAAGTTGCATCTATTCATGTATATATATATATATATATATATATATATATATATATATATATATATATATATATATATATATATATATATATATATATATATATATATATATATATATATATATATATATAATATAATATATATATATATATATATATATATATATATATATATATATATATATATATATATATATATATATATATATATATATATATATATATATATATATATATATATATATATATATATATATATAAATATTTGCTACATTGAGAGACAGAGTTAAATAATATTTTATTATTGATTGAAGTAAGAGATATATTTTTTATTTATTAATATATTGCAAGAGAGAGAGAGAGAGAGAGAGAGAGAACACATACACACACATTTATAATTTAATGTGTTTAAAAGAAACATTGTTTCACGATCGATTTTTAACGAATATGACTTTTAGGTCATCTGAACATCTGGAACATCTGAAAAATAATTTGAAAATGTGATTACAATTTTTAAGGAAAATTTAATATGAAGTTATTAATCCCAGCTAAGCAGCTATTCTTAATCTTGTTAATTTGAAATATGAATATCGAATGAGAAGCAAATTAAATTAACATTTCCATCAAAAATAAGTATTTTTAATAATAATCTGAAGCGGTGGATTCTGTGAAAACTGTTGTAACTCAAAAATTCTAATTCATATTAATATTAACGTTTAGATTTGAATTGGGAATATTATTCTTTCAAAATGAATAAGTTTTGAACAAAACAGAGTATTTATTTTTGAATACACTACTATAGATAAAAATTATTTATTGTATAGTACAAAAATAAAGCAGTAATTCATATACACATTTACAATTAACAGATGTATATCAATGCACTATAAAATCCAAAATTACTTCAATAGAAAATAGAATTGCTTACATTTTTCTTAAACAGAAACTGTAAATTTGAGAAAATTCTACTTCATGATGCAAATTCTGAACTTCTTTTCAGGAAAAAAATTCATGAAATTCTCTCCCTTATTTAAGGAATATCCATGAGTTTAATCAATGACACAAAAAATCTCTGTAATTTTCAAAAACTACCAAAGAAAATAAATGAGTAGAGTAAATAAATAAAAGTACAAAAGAAACTTTTTTAAATAAAATTCTTGCTTTATTTAAATGTCTGTGGTTCTATATATATCTTGAAAAACAAAGGTTTTGCATTACTTCATTTACTTTATTTACACCTGGTTGAAAAACAAATTGAAAGAATTTCTTAAATCTTTCGTCATAGATACTAATTTTTTTTTCCATTTTATCATCTACTTTCTTATCTAATGTTTTCTAGTGAATCACACAGATAAATGCTGGAATCTTCGTGAATTACTTTCGATTTCCATTTGGAATTAGATGGCATAAAAGATATGTCAAATTGGGGAGGAAAAATAAACAACAGAAAAAGTATACTCAAAAAGATTTTTTTCAAAAATTCTTGATTGATTTTTTAAGTCCTTTTTATAAAAGAAGAAACTTTATTTTATTTTGTTTATTTTTGTTCATTTACTTCTTTTCTTCCTCTTGCATACACATAAATGATCTTTATCCGCATCATTTATTTTCTTTTAAGTTTATGGTTGTGGATTTCCTTGCCATATTATTCACACCTAACTTTTTTTTTAACAATCTTAGAAAATTGTTTGAATCAAAAGTTGTATTACTTTTCTAGCAAATAACTCCAAATATTATTTCAAATTACTGCTTGAATTTTAAATCCCAAATATATGAGGGTCACTCTGAAATTTTTGAGATACAACTAGGTTTTTAAAGTTAAACTTACAAAATTTTAGGTGTGTTCAAAGTAGTCTCCTCCAGCATCAATGCACATTTGTAGACGAATTTTCCACAGATTAAATGCCTCAAGCCATTCATTTCTCAGAATAGATGAAAAAATGCATTTATAGCCACATCAAACTCTTCTTATGAAGGAAAACGACGTCCACGTAAGTTCTTTTTTAGATTAAAGAATAACCAAAGGTCGTACATAGCTAGATCAGGTGAATACGGTGGATGTTCGATCACTTTATTTTGTTTTTTTTTAAGAAACTTAACTGTTAATCCAGCTGTATGTGAAGATGCATTGTCTTGGTGAAGCATTAGTCCCCTAACATTCAGTTCTTGTAGAATTTCTGGAAGACATTTAGTGGTATAACAGTTTGCTGTTACTGTTTTCTGTCCTTCCAACTTAATGGCTTTGACCCATCCCGTGCTCCTGAAGAAAACGGCATACATCACTTTTTTCAGTGCGCGTTGTTTTTTCACCATTGTCGGCGTGGGATCATCTTCAAAGACCCATACTTTGCTTTCTTGACGTGTTGAAACATCAAAAAACAGTATGTACGTTTCATCACCTGTTACAATTTTAGAAATGATGCGGTGGCCACCATCATTCAGCATATTAAGAGTTTCTTTACTGATTCTGAAATGCTCCTCTTTTTGATGCTCAGTTAGATTATGGGGAACCCAACGGTAAACTACTTTTTTCATATGTAATTCTTCATGAATGATTTTGGGCTTGGCTGCGGATCCAATATTAAGTTCATTCTGTATCATTTGGTAGGTACAGCGATTATCATCCATTATTTTTCGTATCGCAGACACATTATCCGGGGTTACTGCCGACGGCGGCCTTCCTGTGTGTTCTTCATCCTGAAGAAAATTGCGACCTCTTCTAAATTCTCTAAACCATCTGAATAGAGTAGCACGAGCTGGAAATTCATCACCAAATGCTAATTGCAAGCATTGAGCGCATTCTTCTTGATTTAATTCTGCTTTGAAATGGTAGAAAATCATAGCGCGAAAATGTTCTCACGTCAACTCCATTTTCTCTTCTGTTTAAAATTTATTCCACGCTAAGCAAGTTGAAGAAAAAATCGTCTTCTGTGTTAAAATACTTTGTACTTTAAAATTAAACTGTTATTTTTATTTTGTAAATTCTCATTTGCGCGTATCTCAAAAATTTCAGAGTAACCCTCGTACATGTGTGTGTGTGTGAAAGACCACAATCTGGTTAATGTTGACTTTTCCCAGTGAATGTCGTCAACATTCAGATAGTCACTTTGTGTATATCCGAAATATTTGCGAAATACCTTTGTTTCTGACTTACACTAGATAATATCAACATTTACCATGCCCTAATGCTAAATGTTGAACATGTCGAGGATTTATACTTTTTCTTTTTTATTTCACTCGATATAAAACGTCATAAGGGTGAATTAACTTTTTCACTTTTCTTTCTGTATAAAATGACCGAAAACAGGAAACAAACAGTATATTCCAAATGAAAAAAGAAAATAAGTGCAGTAAAAAGTTACTAAGTTATGTGATTTAAATCTCACTTATTGCAAGAACCTAAACTATTATAAAGCTTTGATTGCTTTAACAATTAAATTTTTCGTGGAACACTTCCTTTTGTAAAGACAACTTGTATAGCCTTGTCCTGGCATAACGAATTAGTTGCAGCTGTTCTCTCAGTGACATTTCTTGGGAAGAAATTTCATACATTGGAAATAAATTTTCTTTACAAATTACGAACTGATTATACGTGTAATGCTTCTTGAGGGCATCAGTTTTATTTGCCAGTTTACACAGTCTTCTATTCCAACAGCAACCGCTAACGCATAACTAGGGTTGACATCATGGATTTGTATTCCTACAGTATCACTAATTTCAGCAAGAGCAAATTACTTTTGGGAAGTTTGTAACATTTTTGTTACTTGCTGTACTAGATTCTCTTTCGTGGCCGCTCTTTTAATAGAAATTAACTCGTGTTTTTCAGTCAGAACTTGATGTGAAGAGTGGTTGATTGCAAGTCCTCTTCAATATTTTTCTTAGGAATATGGTTTTTGGTATGACCACCACTCAATTTTTTTTTTCAAAAGTATTACCATTTTCTTCAAGTTGTTCTTCGGTTTCAAAATTTGAAATTTGTTAAGTAGTAAAAAAACGATGCTATGCCCCTTTTCGCTTTAATATAGACTTTTAGGTATTCTTTCGTAGTCTGTAATATTCTTGACAAATTGAACAAGGATTAAATCATCTGACCATTTATTTTTTATCCATGCAGGTATTATGGCATATCCATGCGTTAGCATATTCTGTACTTCTTATTTCCATTTTAACTGAGCCTTGCCTTTGACAAGACTTTTCATGAATAATCTTAACATTTTTGTAGATTGCGAATATTTAGGATATGACTTTATTACTAAATTCTCGATCATTATTTGATAGTAATATAGCTGAAACATCAGATGCTAAAAATATTTGAAGAACGTGGCACGTTATCTTCGCAACCTCTCTCAGTTTTCGCAAGTCGTAGATGGATGAATTTCATTAAATTATTTTGATACACCATTATGAACTTACATTCACCATCTCTATTTGATAGGAGATCTTGATATCTTCATTTAGATCAACTTGATATCTTGATTTTAACTCGGAATCAACCATTGGTTTCACAACAATATCTTTGGTGAACTGCGTTTTATTTGACACTGACTGCATGAATTAAAAAAAACATTACAAGTTCAAATGTCATATTTTTGTATTTAATTTGCAACCATTTAAGCATATGTTTTTTTTTTGCATTTTGGCCTATTTTGGTATGAGTTTCAAATAGTATACATAATAATTCCTGATTTGTAATGAACCACTGTATAATCGGTTCTCAAGGGTTTAATGGTGCAATGTACTTCTTTTCATCATTAAATTTTAAAACGTCAAAACGTTTTAATCATCTGTAATCTAAAGGTGTGTTGTACTTGTTTCAACAGAAACCTCTTTAGACTATATTTTAGGGTAATATTCTTGAGAGAAATATAAAAACAATTGTGTGTGTGTGTCTTCTCGAATTCATGCATATAATTCATTTAACATTTCAAGAAAAAGACACGATTCACTGTAGTATCCATTCAGTATAAATTAGGGTATCAGGAAAAAATTAAGAAATCGTTACCCACTCTGTAAAACTTGCATAATTGACAAAGCTGAAAGTCCCCCAACAGAACAAATGTTTTGGCGGAGCGCATTCAGTTGCTTCTTGATTGACCTCGACTCTTCTTTTCGACCTCCACAAGATCGCATCTGTGATTGTCAGCATACACCGGTCAGAGACCAAATGCACAAGAATGCAATGGAATATTCAATCTTTCTCTGACGTATGATGTATTTGGTATGTGTTGACATTTAGCGGTGAAAGTCGATATTTTTCCATTTCCGTTTTTCACTTTATATATATAATATTCATAAAACAAAATACACACACACATGTGTGTGTGTATATATATATATATATGTACATATATATATATGTATTTATATATATATATATATATATATATATATATATATATATATATATATATATATATATATATATATATATATATATATATATATATATATATATATATATATATATATATATATATATATATATATATATATATATATATATATATAGATACTCCTTTCTATGGACGTCCTACAATAATTAGGATAGTTTCAACACTACGATTTCAACCATATTTATGTTTTATAATATTGAAAATCGAAAGGTAGTACAATAATTTTCAAGTGTCAGATAGTCATATTAACCATCTATTTATTGAAAAAACTGGTTCAAGCAAATTTTCTGATAAAGTTTTGAAGCTCACATTTGATACATCACGTTTTTTCTACACAAGTAATTAAATTTCTGGAATAAAAAAATTTATGTCAAAAATCAGATGATTATTTTTTAAAAAATATATATCTAAGCATTTTCCTTTATTTTCTTTAAGAAAAACGCAAAGTGTTTATTCAAATAATTTTAGTATGAAAAATAATGCAATTTTGTAGAGAATGGGACAAATAAAGAAAGAATACAATATGTAAGTGTTGGTGTGAATCTTTACAATATTATTTTTTGCATTTTAATGTTAATAGAAGGTAAGTATAAATTTTCTATACAAAAACGTAAATTTTCTATATTTTGATAAATATTACAAAATTATTAATATATTATAAACATGTGAATAATATTAAAATATAGTGATTTTCATATACCGTGTTGTATAATTACGAAAAAAAATGCTAATTTGCGAATGAATGCAAAGATTATTCACTGTTATACAGCTTTTCGCATCCTTTCATTATTACTTAAATTTCAATCAAAATTGTCATCCTGCCCCCACCTGCTCTAAAATGTATTTAATTATTATATATTTTGAGTATTTTGGGGTGTATGAAACCTGCATGATGATTTAAATTTTAAACTTTATAAATCATCGAGAATACGAAAATTTATAAACATTCATTAAAGTAGAGGATCCTTGTTATCAAGAATTCGGTGATTTTTAATTGCTCTTCTTGCCATCATGTTGGACATTCTAGCAGTTTTGAGAAGATCTATTTTGTCTCAGACATTCTGGAATGTTAACAGGATATGCAGGGGCCCGCTCTACAGGTTGATGAATGGTGCTGTAATATATTGTCCGACATTGAAAATTCAACGCCAAGAAGGAGTTGCTAGAAAGTTATGAAACTTGCCAAACAGGGACAGTCACATCAACGAACAAAATTTTTAACATGGTTTTCATTTTATGTCAAATCAGTAAATTCATTTCGAAATGATGTGCATAATACAGAACGAGAACAAGGTTGGGTTAGTAAATTGTCGGACCACCGTGGAGGGCAATAAATGATGACTAGGCCCAGAGTCAATGAAAGTATGGATGGTGTCCTGAGGAATGGCTCTCTATTTCCTATCAAATATTTGCCAAAGTAAGTCTTCTGAGGAACGTGTAAATCCGAATAGCTACAGCACATCATCCATGTAACGTTGGGCTGAAATAGAACTGTGACCGGGAATCGTATTCAATAGGGCCCTAAATCATGATGCCTCATTGTCGCAAGGTGAGGTGTTCCACAATTGCTACAGGATTGAACCTGCATCCACGTCGACACCACACTCGTTAGGGGCAACTATCGTTGAAGAAACAGAAGCGTGACTCATCTGAGAAGACGGTCCTTTTCTGTCGCTTTGATCCGTTTTTGATTCTTTGTCACATCATTTTGATTTGGCACCATGCCAGGCGTTGGCATCTATGTTCTAGGGTCACTTGCAGTTTCTTAACCGACGCTATGAGCAGAGGTTGTTAGCTATTGCCAACAAATGGTTCTTTTCAATACGGAAGCATCCTGGGTATCTTTCACATGCTGTAGAATTTTTGTAGACGTTCTTTGTGGGTCAATCCGCGTCTCCAGCCGATTAACGCATGATGACGTCACTCTGGCTGCACTTTCGGCCCGCAAATTATCTAAAGTTCCTTATTCTAGCCATCTTCGGCACAGCAGGTACATTGTGAACGTAACTGTGAAGTATCTGTCAGCTGCAATTTGCTGCAATGGCAAAGTACCGTTCTTAACCTGATCACCATGCCACTTCTAAACTTGTCTATCTGCAGGAACTGACTCCTACGTGGATGGCCTGGAATTCTCTGCAATTACGAGCATTCTTTGCGACAAGAACATACTTTCAACGATTATTTTCCAAGCAGCAAATATGGAGGAAATGATTTACTCTCTGCCACTTCATCACCTTATCTTCACCAGTCTTATCCTTCACCAGCTCTGGATATGCACATTTCACATCATTTGCATAACTCGGTACTGTCCATCTATCTTTAAATTTGGATAATTTTCAGGACACTCATTCTCGGTGTTGCATTTTCAATGTCAGGCATTGTATATTAAATATGACAAACTAAATTTGAAGATCTTTGTAATAAAACAGATTTTGTAATAAATTGTAATCATTAGATCAAATGTTTTGAAACTAAGAAAGATTTATATTCAAATATTAGATAATTATTTTTTTATTGTATTCAAACTAAGCAATCTTATATTTATTGGTTTATAAATAAGTTGCTACCTTTGATCAAAAAAGGAACATTTCCAATGATTTATTACTATTAGGTCCTTTCTTGTGAAAGAAACAAACTATTTCCAATAACCACATTAAAGATATTTATTGGTATAAAATTCATTTGAATAGACGCACGCTAACTTTAGAATTAAGTTGGAGGGGAATTAATCTACAAGTGTTAATGTAAATGTTAATCTTTAACAGTTTGTGTGAAGAGCTTCAATTTGTCTTACTTTATTGTACTGAATGCTGAGCGAGATGTGGTTTGGTAATCAATTAGGTTTTCTCAACAGTATGCAATTAAATATAACCTTTACTGCCGTTATCTATTCATTCAACAGAATTTAACTCCTAAACTAGAATTGATATGGGCGGCAACAGTAGTGATTGCTTTTGCTGGTACATAAAAACTGGATCTAAATGACATTAAATATTTAAATATAACTTATTTAAGAGATTTTTTTAATGCATTATTTAAGTTACAGATAATTATAGAAGTAATGAGAAATTATTTAAATATATTTTAAATATTTGTGGACCATTCTAGAAAATTAGTTAGATAAGCTTTCATTTCCTGATAAAGAACAAACTGTTATATATGTCTAAAACGCATTGTTGCATATTATTAAATAATTGCATGAAAACTTTTCAGTGGAAACTGTAATTGCTTAATTCTTTTTGCAGATAAAATATAATCTTTCCATACCTAAAAAAATCTATGTAGTCCCATTGAAAATCATTAAGGGCCTTAAAACTTGGTAGGAAATTCCCGGTTTCAAATAATGAATTATTAAATTTATCAATAATATTGCCATCGAAAAATTTAGATAAATGTTAACTGTTGTTTATATTTATCTTTACATTTATCATAGTTACATTTACCATCATTATTATTACATTGAAATTGATGTACATGTAATACATATTTCTATCATAGACTGATATAAATCATAAAAGCAATTTGAACTAAGTGTATATATATATATATATATATATATATATATATATATATATATATATATATATATATATGGGAAGCATTTTATACATTTAAAATAGAAACAAATTAAGGACATAATATGATATCATGAAACAGATTAAAATATTAAGTTCTTTCGAATAGATAAAAGTCTGCTTAAAGAGAATATTTTTTAAAACAATTGATCATTCTGTAGCTGAGAACAAAGATGATTAAATGTGTTCAAGAAAAATTTCAAGATTTATTCAGAATTAAAAAAATTACATTTGAAAATATCAGATAACTCAGTTTATGATGGTACAAAATGGTAAGTTATTTTTTTTCCATATATTTCCAAAACCTTTCGAACAACTCTCAAAACTTTAATGATAGAGTGTATGCGACCTGATATGGCCAACATACTACATGATTTCCTTTAAAGTATCATACAAAACCAAGTATTCTCAGAAAAAAATGTTTTGATTAAAGAAACACTGCCGCGATTAATAGTTCTAAACAACAAATATTTTCAATCACCTTTAATGCATAAACATTGACCCCACCCTTATTTTCTGCCAAATTCAGCAGTTACACATTTTAATTTTTCCCATTGAAAATTGTCTTGATGAGTAACAATTTTTCTTTTCTTTAAAAATATATTTTCCACTTATCATGTTAGTAATTCTAAAATTCTCAAAATTCTCACCTATATTTTTTTTTACATTCTGTTAAAAAAGTAATTTTAGACAATATATCTAACATTTATATAGAATTCAGAAAGACTAAAGAACCACTAAGTTTTTGATTTTCGACAAACAATTGTTTGTACTTCTTTATTTTCTAAAATTATTTTATACTTTTTAATGGTTCTGTGACAAGAGTTATGAAAATACGTGTTATTGATTTATTAGTGATTATTTCCGTGATTGTGAAGCAACTGAATTATGAAGTCATAGAAGTATTCCTCTTAAACAAGTGGTTAAGTAATAGTAAGTATCTAGCACAGTAATTAGTAAAGGGAATTATTAAAATTGCTAAAATAAATATATGTTATTAAAATAAAACTAGATAAAATAAATAAATTATTATATTTATCAATACATAATTTAAAATTTATTTTGAATTATTGATTTTGTATTTTATAATAAGCTTATAATTAGCATAAATGTATCAAATGAAAATAATTTATTATAAGGGATAATACGTACAAACTTCGTTTGCAGTTTCAATATTTAAAGTTATTCATTTTGAAATACAAATTTGGACTTGTATAAATTTTGTGGGTTACTATGCAATCCCATACATGATGATAGAATTTAGAAAAAAACGTTTCTCTTTTGTCTGGATAACTTAGAATAAGAAAAAAGAAAACCTGAAATACAAATTTAATATTTATTAAATATGAAAATATAAGTATTTGAAAAGGAGATAAAAACAATATACATTTCTACATGTTGAGAGACATAAAAATAAACATAATTTTGCCATTGAAAAATTAGTAAAGTGAATGATTTTATGGCGAATAGAAAAAATGTATTATAGGTATAATCTTATGCTTAAAAAGAGTTAGAATGTAATGATAAGAGTGATCTAAGTGATAAATCAAGTAAACTATTATCAATTATGAATTTCAATTTCAATTTATAGTTAACTGAACTTTGAACATATTTTCTAAATATGAATCCAAATCTCTTTTTAGGAAATTTTATTCCGTCGATATTTTAATAAATGTTCCATTTTTGAATTTGAAAACCATTAATTTGAAATTAAAATTAATAAATGAAAATATATTATATATTAGCACATGTATTACAAAATTGTTTTCAGCAAAAGTAAAATATTTATATATATATATATATATATATATATATATATATATATATATATATATATATATATATATATATATATATATATATATATATTTATTTATATATATAGTAAAAAGTTTAATTAAATATATTAATGTATATAGTAAAAAGTAAATTTCAAGCATCCATATGACTATATATTTTTAGATATTAGCCTTATTTTTTGCAAAAGAAAAGTTTGAATACTGATTTTTTATGAATTTAGTTATAGATATTTTGAAATGAATTTTGATGACTAGTGCATTTAACTTATTTTCAAAACTGTTATGAAAACAAAATTTAAAGAAAAGTAATACCTTTTTGAAAATTTTCAGAGCAAATCAAGTCTTCGTAATTTTTTCCTTCATTTATTTCAGTTATGACAAAAATAGCTATTAACCTGAATACATATCAATAATATTTTCCCATATAAACGCTCATTCTTTGTTTCTTTGTTGGTATAACTAAAATTTTCATTTTCTTTATCATTATTTACCATAAGTGAACCGCATAAAGAAGGCTTTAAATATCTCAATCCTGATATTTTGTTTGTATCAACTTCTTCAAATTTTCTTTTTACGAATTTTTTAACATTGATTCTGAAGAAAAATATTCCTAAGCAAATGACATAGTAGTAAACCAAATATGTCCTTATGTATATATATATATATATATATATATATATATATATATATATATATATATATATATATATATATATATATATATATATATATATATATATATATATATATATATATATATATATATATATATATATATATATATATATATATATATACATAGTCATAAAATATTTAAATTTAAGCTCAACTAATAATTAGATAAAGTATTTCAATATTTTCTTCATTGAAGTTGCATAATTATTTTAGAGTAAAATGTTAAAATTTCAAAACTTTTCTTTTTCGATCATGATACGGATTATTTTATGATCATCGAAAATTGTATAATCTATTGGCTAATAGATTATTTTTATTGAACAGCTTTCATATATAGATTGTAATGTTTTTTGTATAAAGCCATATTACAAGTGCATATAAATTTCCTAATATTACTATACAATGTAAGTACTTGCAAAATTAACTAGCGATTTAATAAATATTTAAGATTTTTTTTCAATTGACAATATTTTCATTGAAATTTCCCTATATGAGGTTAAATTAAAAAAAAAACGTTATGCACTATAAAATAAATTATTCTCTTAAATTGTTTCAGTTTTAAGAAAATCATTTTAAATATTTGTAAATAATTTTAAATATCCCTTGAATTATTTCTATTAATATCTCCTATAAACTTCCAATGTAAACTAATTAATTTGAATTCATAGACATTTTTTAAATCTTTTTGATTATTAATAATGTGACAAAACTGATATATAGTAAAAATATGTACTTATCATAAGAAATATTCATTTTTGGAATCATGCTTCATTTTATTTTATGAGCCTCGACAGAACGACAAATGTTTTTAGTTTATAATTCATCTGTATTTACTATTCACAAATATCCTAGAAGAAGTCATAAAATTATATCATATAGGTCTATCAGATAAACCTATATGATAATTTAATATTTTTCAAACTTATTTAATTTTTGTCCTTGAAATTAAAATAACTAATTACTTGAAACAATATGTAACATTTATATTTTATCTATTCAAATTAACATTCATCTTAAAATAAGACGTATAGTTGGTGAATACTCGTGTAATCATGTTTTTGTAATTTAATATTATTCTAATATCCATACACAATTTCTTATATTATGTCAGTTATTGTAAAACTATCAATATCCCATTTATATGACAAAAGGGCTGTTGCGTTACGAATTGTTGCGTGTTTGTTTCCTTTCATTAATAAGTCCTATTGCCTTTAATATTTTATTTTTAACAATAACAATTAACAAATAACAATTTTCATGATTATATTCCATAAAAATGAGTTCCACACCGTGATACACAGGTGCCAATACGGTCCTCATTCGACCGCATCCAAATAGCAAACTGGCTAGATTCCCCATCGGATAGGGAAGTTGCGCTTCTCATTCCCCTTTAGGGATTTACTATGGCTGAGTTGCCACATCCTCCCGCCCCGACAAAGAATCAGCCAAAAATAAACTTCACATATTAAAATTTATATGCGTAAATATGAAAAAACTAAAATTTTACATTACAAAATAAATTGAATACTTAAGAAATATGAATTCGAAACAAAATATACACATAATAGTAACTATAATTGTCAAACATTAACTATTAATCATTACAATTCACCAACAATAATAAAGGTTCTTCACCCTTTTCAAACAAAATGTTTTAACTTACTCTTGGACTTCTAAATTATACAAAAGCTATACGGGACGTTTTATGACCCCTGATGGAGTCTTTAAAGTCACCGCTCTTACTTGGTTGTCCCTGCCTCTATGGACTTCCAGTACCTTGGTCAGCTTCCACATCTGTCTCGGAACCTTATCTTCACCTACTAAAACTACATCATTTACATTAAATATACATTTTACATTGACAGGTTTGGGGAAATTCGCACCCCTTAATAGAAGAAGATATTCACCTTTCCATCTTTTCCAAAAATTATTTAAGATTTTTTCTCTATAAAGAAATCTTTTAATTAAATCCTTTTTACCGGTAAATAATTTGCAATTTTGATTATCTGACCAATTTGGTAAGGTAGTTAATCTTCTTCCAATTAAGAAGTTTGCGGGTGTGAGAGGGAATGGTTCATTAGGTTCATTATAAATATAAGTTAAAGGACGAGAGTTAATTATAGCTTCAATTTCAGCCAAAATAGTTTGTAACTCTTCAAAAGAAACTAATGCCCTTCCCAAAATTTTCCTTAATGCAACTTTTGTTATTCGAACCATTCTCTCCCAATAACCACCCCACCATGCAGCACTTTCAACAATGTATTGCCATTTAATTCCTTTCTTTCCAAAGTAATTTTGAATATCAGATTCAGTTATGTTTGCATAGAGTTTTTTAAGTTCAGTCTCAGCACTTTTAAATGTCATTGCATTGTCAGAATTAACAATGCGGCAAATACCTCTTCTGGAGATGAAACGTCTAAATGCTAGAAGAAAATGTTCTGTACTTAATCCGGAGACAACTTCGAGGTGAACGGCACGAGTTACAGCGCATGTAAATAAGGCGATATAAACCTTGTCTTGGTCATTTGAGTATAAGGGGCCGGCAAAATCAATACCCACCACTTCAAAAGGATCAGTTTCACTGGTTCTGTCGGCAGGTAGTGGTGCTACAATTTGATTTCCATGCTTGATTTGAAATCGTCTACACTTAAAACACTTGTTTAGACAATTTTTCACAGCTTGTCTACCACGGATGATCCAAAATCGTTCTCTCAACTGGGTAAGAGTATCAGAGACACCTGAATGGTACAAGTTTTTGTGCTCCATATCTATTAAAAGATTTATGAATCTTGATTTATAGGGGATGATAACTGGATGTTTGTATTGATGATTGAATTCGGAGTTCTGGAGTCTTCCTTTTAAAACGATTAAATCATTGGAGTCCAAAACTGGGTTTAGAGTAAAAAGTATGGAACTAGAGGGAATTGGAAGGTTGTTTTTAAGGCAAATGTATTCTTTCTCGAATTCATTTTGCTGCACAGTCCGAATCCAATATCGTTCAGCGTTAACTAGCTCACTCGTAGTGATAACGCCAGTTTCTCGTTTGTGGGTTGCTGTTGCTTTACAGTTTTTTATGAATCTTAGTATGTAACCAGTGATTCTAAAAACCTTATTTAATTCACTGAAGTCCTCCAAATTCAGTAAAGGCTGTAAAGTTTCAATATTCGTTTGAAAAGACACTGCTACACTTCTTCTTTCTTCTTCTATACAATGCAAAGTATCCAGTCTGGAGCATGTCTCAGAGCATGGGAAGTCACCTTTCAGAAGCCATGAAGGTCCATGGAACCAGATACTATCATTCACAAGAATTTGAGCCTTAATTCCCCTCGTGAGTTTATCAGCAGGATTGGTCTTTCCCTGACAGTGATGCCAACTGCTCGGATCTGTTTTATCTTTAATTTCCATGACACGATTGCGGACGAATTGCTTCCACTCGTCGCTGTTTCCCTTGATCCAATGAAGGCAAATTTGTGAGTCTGTCCAATAGTGCATGTTACGGTTGCGTAACAGGGGAAAAGTGTCTCGCAGATAATGTCCCATGCGAGCTGAAATTAAAGTTCCTAATAGTTCCAACCGAGGGAGTGTAAGCTTCTTTAATGGAGCTAAACGTGATTTCGACAAAACAAACCTCGTTTCATACCCATCTGAATGCTTCATTCGAAAATAACATACTGATCCATAAAATTTAGGGCTGGCGTCAGAAAATATATGGACCTCTAAAGATTCCCAATTGATTTCATGAAAATATAATCTTGGAATTTCAAAGTTTCTTACAATTTCCATTTCATTTAACCAGTCCAAAAATGCTATTTCTATTTCTGGGGGAACACATTCGTCCCATTGCAGGCCTAGTTCCCAAATCCTTTGTAATTGCAACTTCATTCTTATTGTGAATGGGTTCATTAAGCCTATAGGATCAAATAACATACCACATGCCGCGAGAATAATTCGCTTCGTTACTATTTTTGGGTTTTTAAACTTTTCAAATTGATCAATATCGAAGCTAATAACATCATTTTCATGGTCCCAAATTAGACCTAAAACTTTTAATCGTACACCTTGGTCCGCTGATGTTTCTCGACAATCAATATTAGCACGCTTGAGGTATTCATCAAGAATCGAGGAATTCGTCGCCCATCGACGAAGGTTCATACTAGCTTCACTAAGTATTAAAATCATTTCCTTAACTAATTTCAGAGCGTCTTCAACATTATAAGTTCCATTTATTAAATCATCCACGTAAAGTTCTTTAAGCATTTCACATGCTTCATCATATTTTCCTTGATACCTTTCCAAATGCAGCCTTATGGTTGCAGTAAGTAAAAAGGCGCTGCATTTGATGCCAAAAGTTACTCTCTTATACTTAAATGTTGCAATGTTTTGAGGGCTGAGATTGAGATTAGGACCCTTATCTTTTAACCATAAAAATTTTAAAAACTCGTTATCTTGTTCAGCAATTCCTACTTCTAAATACGCGCGTTGAATATCTGCGCAAAATGCCCCTTTGTGTAATCTGAACCTCAAAATTATTTTTAATAAATCGGGATTCAAATTTGGCCCGCTTTCTAAGCAATCATTTAACGACAACTCGCCTTTTCCTTTAGATGAAGCGTCAAATACTATCCTAACTTTAGAACTATATTTTTTCTCGCGCACGACTGCGTGATGTGGGAGGAAATAACCAGTTTTCATATTTTGATGTGAATTCGAGTCAACTATTTCAATAATGCCATCCCTTAAATGTTCGTTAATTATTGTATCGTACCTAGCATATAAATCTTCGTTTTTTATCAACGAACAAGTTAAACTGGATAAACGACGTTTTGCGATTTCATAATTATTACTTAATTCCTTATTATTAACCTTCCATAACAATTTTGTTTCATATCTTTTATCTACATATGTGGTATTTTTCTTAAAGGTTTCCAAAATATCCTTGTCTGAGAGAGACATTTCCTTATCCCCATTAATTCCAATGGTTTCCAATAGCCATAAATTTTTTATCCTATCACAATCTAACCCTTCATTCTCTACAATTAAATGATTGACAGATACCCCTTGGCTATTAGAATCTTCTTCCCTACCTTGAATTAAGTGTCCAAATATACTCTCTTGAGCAATTAATCTCTTAGTGAGTCTTACAATATTATCGCCTAATATTTCTGAGATATAATCTGAACCGATTAAAATGTGAATTTTTTCAGTAATACTAATATCAGCTAATTCAATACCCTTTTCAAAAGCAAGGTTCCTCACGAATTTTGACGGAATTTTTATTTTTGCCAAAGTAATCGAATCAACCACTATTGTTTGTATTTTTACACATTGGTTAGGATATTTAATATTATGTAAAGTTAATTCGACCAAATTATACATTCGCTTTTCAGCAGTTTTAGATCCAAATGTATGAATTATTAAAGGTTCCTTCTTAATAACCTTCAAATTTAACGCGTCGGCTACTTCTTTTAAAATAAATGATTTATTTGCTCCACCGTCTACCATGCAGCGTAACTGTAAGCTGCTTTCTTTCGATTTCACTAAAGCCGAAAAAGTTTGTAGCAAAACAGAGTTATGCGAAGTTCTGTTCACATTAAGTTCCCTGGCGGAAAATGAAACCATTGACGAGACCGCTTCTTGTTTCGAATCGCCTTCCCGGACTGAAACCGAAACATCCTCAGCAAAACATTCACCCCTCTCTCCGCATAGCAGGGAGTTGTGACCTTGAGAACCGCACATTTTACATTTTAGATAATTACGGTCGCAAAATTTTCTTATATGATTTTGAAAACAAATGAAACAAAGACCCTTTGACATTAAAGCTTTCCTTTTATCATTAATACTTAGTGAGCAATCATGGTTCATGTGATTTTGTGTACAAAAAATACATTTCTTGTTATTTTCTATTCTATAAGAGTTGCGCTTACACGTAGCGCTCGGTTCGTATTTCCGAGGTCCGCAGGGATATTTATTAACCACTTGAGTACTCAAGACCGCCCCGCTGCTAAATTTATTGCTCGCGTCGCTTCTCTTTGAGTTCAAGAAATGAGGCTTATTTGGGTAACTTTGATCTGTTACTTTGTTTCGAAAGGGATATTCCTTTGCGTTAGAATTTCTCGGGTTAGCTAATATTAATAACGCTTCTCTACATTCAACTTCTTTTCTTATAAATTCTACTAATTTTACGATATCAAACAATTCATCTGTTTTACGCTGACGATTATAATTTAAATTTAATTCTTCGGGCAATTTTTGCAGAATTACAGGACACAATAAATTACTGAATGTGTCAGCGGCTATTCCCAAGGATTGCAAGGACCTTATTTGTACTTCAGTGGCGTCATACATTTTTCTTAAGCCAATACTATTAGAGCAAGACTTGACTGGTTCTATTACTAAAAGTTTGTGCATATGTGCTGACATAATTATATCTGTTCGACCGAATCTATCCTTTATTAATTGTATTGACGCATCGTAGTTTTGGTCTGTGAGGGAAAATCATTTAACTGCACTTAGCGCAACTCCTCCTAGATAAGATTTTAAATAAGTAAATTTTTCAGTTTTTGTGAGAGAAAGATTATTGTGTATCGCGACTTCATAGGAATTCCAAAAATCTAAAAATTGACTACAATCTCCATAAAATGTTTGTATGTTCAATTTTGGAAGTTTTACATTTTTTGTTTCAGTTCTAAAGGGATAATTATACGTTTGCGCGAATTGCATTGAATCATTATTATCACCTGTAGTTTGATCGCTTGTTCTGCTTGCGTTTATTTCGTTTGGCGGTTTATAGCGTATAGTTTCTAACTGCCTTTCGATTTTCGATTTCGCTGCTATACCTTTATCCTTATATTCTTCGCTCGTAATAATCTCATTCGAAAAATCTTTCATTTCAATTTTTAATTGTATTTCCTCATCGGCCTTAGTTAAATCATTCAATTTTTCTACGAGTTGAGATTTTAAACTGCAAAGCTCCTCAAGTTTTGTTTTATTAGAATATTCATTTGAAATTTCCTTAACCAATGTAGTTTCGATTTTATTTAAATGTTTCGCAAATGAAGCTCTTAAAATTTTACGTTTTTCTTTTAACCGTTCTAAATCCATCATCTTAAAATATTAAATTCTAATAAGGGAAAAATGGGCCTACCTCAAATCTCAGCTCTCTAGTGCCGTGAACGCTCCTTCAAAATAATTCAAACAATCACGTCCGGGTCACCAAGATGTTGCGTTACGAATTGTTAAGTGTTTGTTTCCTTTCATTAATAAGTCCTATTGCCTTTAATATTTTATTTTTAACAATAACAATTAACAAATAACAATTTTCATGATTATATTCCATAAAAATGAGTTCCACACCGTGATACACTGGTGCCAATACGGTCCTCATTCGACCGCATCCAAATAGCAAACTGGCTAGATTCCCCATCGGATAGGGAAGATGCGCTTCTCATTCCCCTTTAGGGATTTACTGTGGCTGAGTTGCCACAAGGGCATCAAGAAGTAAATTATGAAAATAGAAGAATTTGTTTTTTAATTTCTTAAAGCGATTCTTGATAGATTTTAAAATTTAACAAAAGAGCATGAGAAATAAAAGTATATATAAAAATTTACATTATTCATAATGATTTTAATATTTAAAACTTGAATTATAGTAACATTTCTATATTTCTGACCATTCTTTAATTCAAACAAAACGTTTGATTTATATACATTCGGTTGGAAAATGATTAAATAACAATAAAATGATTTCATATTTTAAGGGATAATTTGTTTTTATTCTTGCTTGTCTTTGCAAAGTGTCTGCAAAAGGCTTTTGGTTTGTCCTCATTTATAGTTTCTTAAATACTTTCTTTATTGGTTCATTTCTTCTAATTCTTTTATTGTTCTTCTGAGATAAAAATATATGAGTTTTTATACTATTTATTTTGGAGTCCAATTTTTCTAGAACACTTTTACATGAACGCTATGCTTCTATAATTGATCTTTTTGAAATGTGCTACGCGAAGCTATGCAGTCCATACTAAGCCACTTCTATGCCTCTGTTTTCTTTTTGTAAATGTTTTCATTTCTACAAAGCAGAATCTTATGTCCAGCACTACTTGGACTATCAATTAGTATTTAACTTTATCTGACAAAGCTGGGTCTGTCAATAATAAATGAAGAATACATATACTTTTACTGAATGATAAAATATTGGATTTCCCTTTTTAATATCAATAGGATTTGATTCAATGAAATTCTCAATTTTACTACTAATGTATCCTTTTCACAAGTAGACCAAGAGATTTCAGGGTGCATTAAAATCTCTAAATATAAGAGAGTTTGTATCCCAGCTAAGCAGAATATATTTGAAGGATTGTATAAGAAGAATATTCCATGTCGTGTCTATCGTATCCAAATATGAATTCGTACGAATTCTAATTTATCGTAAGCAGTCATCTGGGGGAAGGCAATTAATTTCGCCTTTATTGTAAGCTTAATAAAACAATAATACCAGAAGTGATTTATCTTGAGTAATTTAACACAAATATCTGATATCCAGTTAAGTTAAAATATTTCTCGTAATCTGTACAACCCCACTCTCAAACATCACGTCTTAATCAATGTTTAAAATAACAGACTTCAATTCAGTAAATTTGTCATTTGTCAAACCATCAGTATTCCAGAAATTTTAAATTACTCTAACGTTCGTTAGTTAGATTTTGTTAGTAATGGGCACTTCATTAAAATTCCACGTTCATATTAAATGATAATTTTTTTTGAAAAACCACTCCACAGAATAAGAATAAGCAACATGGTCAAGTTTAATAAAGAAACGGTCTCATTATTATTAATATCATTTAAACATACACTTATTATTAATATAAAATTTGTGTTCTTTAAATGAAATTCAAAATCATTTAAAATGTTTAAATAATTTTCACCAGTTTAAATTTCAGCATTACTTACAGGAATACGCGTGTTAGATATGCTTGTGCAAAGTAAGTGAAGAACACTTAAGTCTAGATGTTGTACAAGGAAGCCAGGTGTGAAATTATTCCATTGCAGCGCTGAGAGCGCTATCTGTAAACAAGAATGACAACTGATTTGTACCGAATGCGAAAATATGATCGTTCGATTCTTGTATACCAGGAATCTTATGATTGCGGGTTTCTCTGGATAGATTTTTTTTCTTCTCAATACTATCAAGCGAGTTCCTCCATCTATCCTATAGTTTCTTGGAGATTAGAAGGGTTGAAAAGACCTTATGAAGAAATATAAAATAGCCTGGTCTAAATTCTTATAATGACATTTCCCTCTTCATCAAAACTTGGTCTGAGTGTTACGGAAAAAACTCTACACGTCCGGTTAATTCTGCCTCGAACCACCAACTCCCTTTTCTCGTTTGCTGGAAGTAAAACCGGCTCCTGGTCATCCTCTTTTCTTCACAACATGCTCCTCCTATGAAATATGAAGTCTCCCCTTACAAATAATTCTAAGTGTCAACTATAAGAATGAATAAACTGTATACTTTTGTGATCAGCATATTACTATTAAAAAGAATGAAAACAGAGTGCATTATTTTACATCAAATGAAAGAAAATACGTAAATTTTATCAATTATGAAGTAAAAATTTCAATGTTAGAGACTTCATTATCATTAAATAAAATATTAAGATAATTATTTATAATATTACAACAAAATATTTGATAAAAACTAAATATAGTAGCGATAGTTTTGTGTGAAGAAATAATTTTACATAAATATTAAATCTCTAAAATATTGTAATGCATTCTTATGAATATAAATCTGTATACCTAAAAACTATATTTAACTTCTTTTTTAAAAGTATGAAATTAAAAAGTTTTACTTAGTTAATGACAAAAATGCCAGCATAATTTATTAACTTAAATCTAACTGCAATTAATAATTCCATGTAAAGTAGATTTGTCTTTTCTCAAATCTATAAAAATCATTCAACCAAAATATTTGACGGATTACACTTGCATATAAATAGATTTTTAAAATGTTGTAATTGCATTTAATATGTAATAATTTTAAAACATACTAAATAAATATGGATCTTAAAACAACAATGATTAGCCTTTTATTTATGAATGTAGACAAATAGTCTTTACAAAAATTTTTAGTTTATAAATAAATAATATAAATAAAATATATAAATGAAAATATAAATGTATATAAAAATAAAATAAAAAATTATAAAGTTACATTAAATATTTCAAATATTTGTCTCACATTTGCCTCAAATTAATTAAAAATAATAATGTATTTATTTTTATTTAAAGCAGTAATTTTAATATAATACGATATGGGATTATAAATGTATAGACAGTACAGTATTATTCCAAAAAATGAGCAATTTCTAAGTTTCGTGCTTTTAAAGCTTTATACATTCTGATGTTAATTACTTTTCTGAGATTTATTCTCCCGTACAAGTGTTGCTAAATCTTAGTCCTTATAATTCACACGCTTATCATCGCTATTGCCTCTTAAAGTATTATAGTAACTGTACTTTGTACAGATTAAAATGAGAATTACATTTCGCATGTGCTTTATTAAAACAAGCTTTATGAAAAGTTTATCTCGTGAATAGCTTACATCTTGAATTTATAAAAGCATTTGCTTGATATTTATAATTGAGATGTACTTTAGTACAAACTAATATTATCATAACGTTCTCCCTCTGTTTAAGAACATCTCTTTCAAGTTTCATTATTTTCAGAGCTTACTTTTAGTAGATGTTAATTAAGTTGTTAGATTAACACTTGTTTTCTATGTCCCTTTTGTTTATTTATAAAGAATTATAAATAGTATCCAAATGTCCTTTGTAATCCTTTGCATAGTTCCTGATATTAAAGGTAAACAATTCTTAAATAAAGCATTTATCATACAATCTGAATATTTATAAATTTATTTAGTTTGCAAATTACAGCTAGAGAATTAATTATTACATAGGAGTTGTGATTTATAATACAGTAAAATGCATAAATGCTTAGGTTCTATTTATTCAGAACTGTCTATAATTTTATTGTAAATAAAACGCATTCTATATACTATAAAATTTTAGGTGATTCTTAAAATATAATTGTATATTAAAATATTGTAGTGCATGTGATCTTTAAAATTTATAACATATGTATTGGAACGAGAATAAATCAGTTTATATTATAAGTTTAGTATGTAAATTCTTCTCTACATTAAATTACTATTAAATATATATCGTGCTATAAAATCTTACTTCAATACCAATATTACTTATTAATATATTATTAAAAATATGTACTTTTATATTTTGTTTCTATTTCTTTTATTATTTACCAATAATTTTCACTTTCTAATTTTTTTACCAATTATTCTTCTATTCCTTAAAATAAAATCATGCTATTTTATTAACTAAGAAAATATTACTGCATATCGCATCTAAATTTTCAATTCATAAAATAAGAATATAATTTGAAATATATACATGTCTAAATAGAAAAAACAGTATTAAATTACACTTTTAAATAATATTCAAACATATTATGCCAGACAATTTTTTGTTTGCAAGGCTTAGAATGAAAAAAATAAATATCAATAACAAAATTTTAAAATTAATGTTAGACTGACTCATGTCTAGATAAAAAAAAAGATTTTGAGAGTGACTGTCACATAAGTTTAATCTCATATTTATAAAATCAGTAAATAAATTAAATTATAAACTTATATTATGTAAAACTTCTAGTTATGTAAAAATACTAAGTTGATTAAATTACTTTATTATCAATATTTTTCAATAACCATGGGAATTAATCATCCACATAATTAGGATAGAGAGAATATCAACAATATTAAAAATATTATATTTATATTATTCAATTTTATATTTTTTTTGAAATCTAGAATTGTCAAAAGAAAAGTTTTTCTGTAAAAAAGGAAAACTATTCTGCTAAATGTAAGTCCTAGTAAAAACAAATTTTATTAAAAATATTCTTGTTTAATAAAACTATTTGCATTATCTTTAGCAAAATATTCTAATGTTGTTTTATATAATCAAAAGCAATTGCTATGGTAACTATAATCATATAAAGCTGTTTTCAAAAGAGGAAGTTGATTTCATACTATAAATTAAAGCTGTGATGTTCTCTTACCCAAGTTTCAATTAAATAATCTCTCTAAAAATGTGTGTGAACTTGAGAAAATAATCATTGCATTCATTTTTATATCCACGATTTATATGATTAAGAAAATGTTTTATATACTAACAGATGGCTTAAGGCTTAATCTAATTTCATTGCATATAATATCTACACGAAAATGAGTTTTAAGTAAATTTATATTTGATTAAACTAAAACATTTCATAAATATTTTGCTTACTGTCTCGAAGGTTATAGTACAATATATATTTGGACTCTCTTAAAGTCATTTTAAGCTCCTAATTATACTAATCATATATATATATATATATATATATATATATATATATATATATATATATATATATATATATATATATATATATATATATATATATATATATATATATATATATATATATATATATATATAGATAGATAGATAGATAGATAGATAGATAGATAGATAGATAAATAGATAGATAGATAGATAGATAGATATTAATACATATCTCTGATCAGTGATTTATTCGGTATTTATTACATTATACTAAAAGTTATGATAAAAGTTAAATTTCACCATATACTGAAACACTGAATTTTTCAGGATTAATTAAGTTATTTTTATTAATCTTAATTATATTTTTTGCATTTAAACATTAGATTTATGTGTAAATAGCGACTCCTTATACTTGCAATTTATTTAACTTTATACTTTTTGGTTTATTATACAGTTTTATAGTGATTTTAACCAACAATTTAAAGTGAATTTCAATTAATTAATAAATACCTACATTCGAAATTGGAATTATATTCATGATATTTTGAACTTGATGCCAAATAGCTAATTATTCATCTAGCAGAGTAGCAATATTTTATTGAGAAAATTATTTTAACATTTAATATTAATCCTTTTTACATAATAAAGAACTAATGCCCCCACACGTTTATAAACTAAAGACAAACACACAAGATATCTTTGTAAATACAATTTTCCATTTAACGAGAAAACCTATTGCCTTTTTTAATGAAAACCAGTTTTCTAAGAAATTTATTTTATGGAAGAAATATATTCTGTTTACATCAAAATATAAAAAAATGCCAAAATTTAATAATTAAAATAATGCTGTTTTAATGCAGTTATTGATTTTGTTATTAATATTATAGATTTAAGTTTATAATGAGATATAAAATACTTTGAAGCTGTTACAAGTACTTATGATAAGCCAGCATGCTTATTTATGTCCCATTCCAAATAGCAAAAGTTAGCATATAAACAAATTAAACTTAACTAAGAAAGTAATAAATATCCAGCTTTTCTTTTATCTCCAATAATAAAATTCTTTAATAAAAACGAATCAATAATTGTCACGAAAAAGTTCACTTCGAAAAGAAATGAGTAAAAGTAATATACTTAGCTATGATATATCATTTTTACTGGCAAAATCTATTTTCTGTAGTGCAATTCATCAAGTAAAAACAAAGTACTAAACTGCAAACTACTTCGAGTTATAAAATGAACAAGCAATGCCTTTCACACACGAGGAAATATTAAACTCACAACATTATATATATATATATATATATAACTATTTATATATATATATATATACATATATATATATATATATATATATATATATATATATATATATATATATATTTATATATATATATATATATATATATATATATATATATATATATATATATATATATATATATATATATATATATATATATATATATATATATATAGTTTCAGAAATATTGCTAAATTAATTATTTTTTTAAACTTTGTTACATTAATATTTTCTAAAGTTATTAAAGTGAAAAAGTTGTTAAAGTTTAATAATTATTTAGTTTAATTATTAAATGGGAAAGATTTTTTAATTAAGATATTCACACCATTATTTTATGCAATTTCTGAATAGATTCATTTGGCATTATTATGTTCTTTTAAAACAATGAATGTGTGTGTGAATTGTTTTCGAAAAATATATTCAACTTAATCTTACTGATGACAACAGAAAAAAATACGTTCTTACTTCAAAATCATTTATTAAGAATTATGATTCATGTTACAACAGTCAGGTGTTTGAAGTCAGTTATTTATTTTTTATCTGTAAATAATTTTTTTTCATTTTAAAACTAAATTTATGATTTATATTGCTTTTCATAAGATTTCTTGTATGTAAATAATCTAAGCTACATTCATTTTTATATCCTTGACGTTAAGAAATCATACTTATATCTTAAACCAGTTTTCCCCAAATATATGTATTAAAATATCGTTTAAAAAGTAGAAAATAATATTGTTACAAATAATTCATATTTTAGGTTTTCTAGTATAATTTTATTATATTTAAGATATTTTCTTGTAGTTAGATTTATTTAAATTCTTAACATTGGAACATAAAAAAAGCTTTCTATAATTGAAGTTGGTATTTTTATGTAATTATTGAATTGAGTATAACAACTAAAAGTAATCTTATAAGAAAATTTGCCCTCATTAGGAAGTAATCAAATTTATCATGTCATTATTCGTAATGCATAATTTTTTCTATGATTAATATATTTTTCAAATTTCAACTACAAGTAATATTTCAAATATTTGTCAATTTTATATTATATTAGTTTAAATTGTTTTTTTATAGTTTCTAGAAAACATTTTGTAATCTACTTTGGCAACAGCAAAAAAATACGCTATTACAAAATCACAAAATATTTGCTAACTGTGTTAACAAATTGAGTAAAACCTTATTACTTATTATCACAGGAATAAGAATAGAACGGAATAAGTATATATATATATATATATATATATATATATATATATATATATATATATATATATATATATATATATATATATATATATATATATATATATATATATATATATATATATATATATATATATATATATATATATATATATATATATATATATATATATATATTGTGTATGTAT
>JAJQOW010001857.1:0-31451 GCA_037975125.1 Latrodectus hesperus | reverse complement strand
TATATATATATATATATATATATATATATATATATATATATATACAGGGTGATCCAAAAGTCAGGACGAACTTTAAAAATGAATAATTCGAAAACGAATCACGATACAAAGATGCGGTTTGCACCAAACGGATGGAAAAGAAACCGGGTTTTGTGTGGCAATGAAAAAAAATAGTTCTGTTGGCGACCAACAGATGGCGCTGTCGGATTTCTGATGTAGGATTATGTAAAGCAACAAACGATATAAAAAGAAGCAACTGCAGCAGGTAATGGTAGTCGAAGCTGGTATGCATCGCAATGCTGTCCATAGTTGAGAAAGCCCTCTTAGTTAAACTGTTTTATAAGAATTTGGAAAGTGGCATTGCAAGCATATCGCTACATGAAGAATATGCGAGATAGCAAAGGACCAATAACGTCTTCTGCATTGAACAAAATTGTGAAAAAATTTGAAGCTACAGGTTCTTTGGCATCACGTCAAAGAAGTTGACGTTTTTCAAATGCAGCTGCTGTTGCCACGACAGCGGGAGCAGACGGTGCAAGCCATGTCGGCGGTTGCTGCACATGGTGAGTGCAGTGCACCAGAAGTTTCGAGGCAGACAGGAGTGTCTTACGGAAGTGTCTGGAGAGCGCTGCGAGTAACTTTGCAACGGTATCCCTACAAGTTGCAACATAACTAAAAACTGAAACCTCCTGACTTCGACTCTCGCCGACATTTTGCAAATTTGGTCTTCAATAAGATGGAAGAGCAGCACGACTGGCTTCACACTGTGCTTTGGACAGATGAAGCACATTTCACACTCTCTGGCGCTGTTAACACCCACAATTGTCGAGTGTGGACCACAGAAAATCCACTTGCATTTGTTGAGGTACCCTTGCAACAGTCTAAAGTGACAGCCTGGTGTGGCTTCACTGCTGATTTCATAATTAGTCCATTTTTTTTCGGGAAAGTCACACAGACAGGTTTCCAAACAGTTTCTGTCGCCGGTAAGCGATATCTAGCACCGTTACAGAACAGCATTATTCCTGAACTGCAAGCGCGACAGGCACTCCAAACAATCACCTTTATGCAAGATGGAGCACCACCTCATATTGCTCTGCCTGTGCAACCCCTGCTACGCTCAACATTTGGGGAGGATCGTATTATCAGTCGCTACTTTAATCACGCATGGCCTCCAAGATCTCCCGATCTCACACCCTGTGACTTTTGGCTGTGGGGCTTCTTGAAGTCAAAAGTGTACAGCGACCAACTGACATCACTAGCGGCACTGAAAGATGCTCTCCGCCAAAATGTGTCTGCCATAACGCAAGAAATGCTACTAATTGTTGTGAATGGTGTGGGGACTCGTCTCACAGCTTTACTTCTGAATGATGGACAGCAAATTGAACATTTACTGTAGTAAGTACTAATTAACTGTAATTAATCTGACTTCATTAATCATTGTTTCATTTGTAAAACATCTTTTGTTGCAATAAAACACTATAGCGCCATCTGTTGGTCGCCAACAGAACTATTTTTTTCATTGCCACACAAAACCCGGTTTCTTTTCCATCCGTTTGGTGCAAACCGCATCTTTGTATCGTGATTCGTTTTCGAATTATTCATTTTTAAAGTTCGTCCTGACTTTTGGATCACCCTGTATATATATATATATATATATATATATATATATATATATATATATACATAAACAACTGATTGTAAATTAGTAGGAAATGAAACTGCTAAAATCTGAAGACTGTACCTTTGTATCCCGATATTGCTTGGAAAAGCCTGTATCAAATAAGCTCGTTCATCGAAGCCATTTTTCGAATTTTATTAAAGGAGAATTAGTATCTTAATTAATTTTATAAAAATGATCGAAATCAATATAAGTAGACATACATAGATAGCGATGCAGGCGAGCCCCGGACTCTACCATTAGGTTAACGGGTTTGGAATACTCGCCCATCGCCAAGTGCCTCGTAATTTTGAACCACAGTCGGATGACGATGTCTCACCTGAGCTGGCACCCTCCTCTCCACATCCATTCCACACCAGCAAAAGGACTGATTAACGTGGACATGTCCCCAACCCATGAAACTCCAGCAACCCAGTGAAGGAGAGTACGGCGTGATCACCCATCCAACCAAATGACGCTTCACTTAGCTGAGCTTACGGGAAGCGGCGTGAAACTACTGAGCCCCTGGAGCTCAAATAAAAGTAGACAGATAAGTTCATTAATTTTCAAACAAGCTATTATTTATTGACATCGAGGGAAAAATCAGTTTGGAAACCGAAATTATTAGTTGTGGCATCAAAACATTTGAATCAGTTATTTCCGAAAAATGCTTTCGTGACAAAAATTTTGTGATTGGTGGTTTTCCAAGTTTCAAATTTCTCATTCATTCAATGATGAATAGAATATAATTTCCATGTTAAGATTTTAGTTTTGTTTCAAGATTGAATGAACTTTTATAGATTCTTGCATTGCACTTGAATGTAAGGATTATTTCCTCTATGCAGAGTGACTCACTTGAAGCCGAAAATAAAGTGCCGTCGAATCCATACTTCTTAAGACACATTTGGCGGAAACACCATCAATCAGCAAAAGTAGCACAACTGTTTCTGTGAGGTAGGAGAATAAGAACAGTGATTATAAGTGATTAAGTAATTTATAAGCAAGGATAAAGTTTTCAAACAATTATATTATTTATTTTTATAAAATATGAATATTACACAAATCTTAAAACATGCATTCATAAAAAATTATAAAAAAAAACATTTTATATTATTTATATTACAAGGAATAAAATCATATAATTTATTGTTTATAAATTATTTCTACAGCAAAAATAGAAACAATAAAAAAATTAAAAGATTAAATTCAACTTTCTTATAGATTCAAAACATCAAATATAAGTTTTCAGTATCAAAATTTGCAATTGATGTTTTGTTATTTAATCAAAATTTCTCAGTACAAGAATCAAACACAACTGCTAAGGTTTTTCAGTTCGTGATATATATTATGTAACATTTATTCTTGTCTTCTAAACATTGTGTTTAAAAAAAAATCAGGGACTCTAATGTGCTTGATTGTGGCTATAAGGTAGTGATGTATTTACAAACTGAAGGACTTACGGAAATGGCTTAAAGACATTCTATCAGATTGTCCATAGAGTTTATTTTAAGGCTTTGTATATTAATTGAGATTTTTTGCCTTCTAACATAATTTAAAATAAAAATAACTATGAATGGAAGCATTTTTCAGGAAAAAAATCCAATTTTCGCTATAATTATTGGCATTTTTTAAATATAAACTCTATTAACGATATCTTGCTAAGTATTAACATTAACATATTCAAAAATGAAAAATGGTTGTAATTCTAAGATAGTCAAAAGCCATCTATACCCTTTTCGAACCTCCCCAAGACGGATAAAAACAAATAAAAAAACACTTTTTTATGATACAAATCACGTTTCAACCAATATTGTGCCACCTTGACCATCCAAATTAAATTTCAATCCATCAGAAAAGATATTTTTTCACACTAAACTTTTAGAACAAATATTTTTTAATGAAACTTAGACAAGTTATTAAATTCTCAATTAGAAGTGCATATTTTCGCTTTTCTTTATATCACTACAGTTTGCTAACATTAAAGCAATATGTATTAATATAATAAATTAAAAGAATTGGACCTGAGAATTCCCTAGCAACTTTCTTCTCACATAGTTTCTAATAATGAGGTGTTTTTTTTTTTTTTTTACATAATTCTATGAACAAATTGCAATTTTTTTCCCATTATAAAATATTTTTAATATCACTATAAATTTTGTCATTGAGAATATATAGTGCATGTGTGAAATTTCTTTAAATATTTCATTAAAAATAATATTAATTATTTTTAATGAAATATAAAAAAATATTAATTAATTCAAGTCTTGCATTTATGTACCTTTTCCCTACAAGTTGAAATCTAATTTTGTAACTTAAAATTAAATATTCAATTAAATGGCCTTTCTAATGACTAACCTTTATTATTTTTATTTTTAAACCTGAAATCGAATAATTAATTTTTTTCATCCAAATCATTGTATAGATGAGGTTTAAAATTTGAATTCGATAATTCTCACAAATATCTGCATGTATGATTTAGAATAATTTAGAAATGCCTAAGTTATATGAATAGATATTTAGTTATATTACCTCACAATGGAAAAATGTAGTGTATGTGTTATTAAATTACATACAACTCATTGCGATTCAGTAAAATTAAATTGAATACAACGATTAATTCTTAAAAATACCAGCAAAGCACTTTCATCATTTTATAAATTGCTTTTAATTTTAAATTTTTACCTTTAAAAGTTAAGTGAAAATTATTACTAAATTCACTTATTACCTATTATAAACTTTTAGCTAAAATGAAAAAGTTTGATCAGATTTTCTTCCATAAAGAAGGCCCCGAAGTTAGCAAATTGGTATGTCTAGATTAAAAAGTTTTGCATATTGTAGATCATATTTTAAATTTGTTTCTATTTTATTATAGCAAGCTTTTTTATTATGTGGCTGGTAATTGAAAAAATTAATTTTCATAATATAACTAATGTGGTTAAATGTGTTTCTATATTATTATATATTTTCAGCCAAAAATATAAATATTCCTATTTATGCAAATCCCAGACATTTGACCTCATTAAACCATTCCCAATATTTAAGAACAGAATTATAAGATAATAATGCAATGCAATTTATCTAAAGAGTGTTACAGAGATTCTTGACATAAGTCTTTAGAATGGCCAAAAACAAATATAAATGAATTTAAAGATTCTTTGCTATAAAAAATATATGGAGCATTCAGCACACATGCCTGAAAAAGAATTAAACCAACAGAGAGGGATTAATTCTTGGAGATTTGTAACCTATTCAATCAGTTACTCTAAGTTTAGATTAATAAATGCCATCATAATAAGCAAATGAAAGGCATTCATTTATGTCGATTAATATCAGGAATAAAAAGTCTCTCCTCATCAGACTGAGTTAAGCAATCGTTGTTGCACACAAGCATGCTTCCTTTTATACAGCCCTGAGCTGTGCTCTACCAGTTAGATAGAAGCATTCGCGTGGTCTTCGTGATTTTTAAGCAGGAACCAAGCAGAATAGCCCCAAACTAGCATGCTAATTCGAAGATACCTTCCAACTCATTTCATTTGGAAGATATTGCGATCACGTATAGTTTTAACGTGCCCTAGATCCTTTTAGGAACCAGGCAAATTTTTTGTTAAGCCGCGGGATTCGAACTCACTACCTTCCGACAGTGAGAATAACACCCTAACCACAACCAGCCTAGACTGAGTTAAAAGTCAAACCTTAATGGAAATTTTTAAAAATGCAAATATTGTGTGCCAGTGAGTACAGTTATATTAAATACGAAAGCTAAGGACCGTTGCATGTTCTGTTAAATTAAAGTGATACAGGTATCGCTTACAAAGGTTTCGATACATTTTTGAGTTTAAATTTAATTTTTAAACCAGAAGTGAAAGCAAGCGAAGGATATATCGGTACGTGAATCGTGCCAATGCTAAAGCAAATATTAAGATTAAATTTAATAATTAAAGTGAAATAACTGAAGTCAATGAAATTTTTGAAAAAAGGGAGTATTATTTGACACACATGTAGGGGCATGAACAGCTGCGTTGTGCACCACCACACTGGTTCTGCACCGGGTATAATGGCATGGGTCGGTATTGGATATCACTCTCGAACTTTCCTAGTACACATTGACGGTACTTCAAACAGCCAGTACTACACCTCCGATGTGTTACAGCCAGTTATCCTTCCTTACCTTCAGGGCTTGCCCACAGCCATATTCCAAAAGGATAATGCTCGATCACACGTGGCACGCATTGTCCAAGGGTTCTTCGTCAATCGCCAGATAGAATTGCTTCCCTGGCCGTTGTCCGGATCCTTCGCCAATAGAAATATGTGGTCCATGGCTGTTCAACGATTGACACAGATTAAATCCCCAGTTACCACACCAGATCAACTTTGGCAACGTGTGGAAGCTGCTTAGTCTGATGTTACACCAAGAACACATCCAAAGTCTCTTTGAATCAATGCTGAGGCGTGAGGCAGTGGTGATCTCCAACAATGGCACCTTATCTGGCAACTGATTTTGGCAGGAGCCACACTTCACAGAAGCCTATAAACTTAATCATTTGGTACTTGGTCTCAACATGTTATCTACAAAATAAATTTTATTGTGGTATCTCTTATCTTTCTTGGTGTTGCAAATTGCGTTATATATATATATATATATATATATATATATATATATATATATGTGTATATATATATATATATATATATATATATATATATATATATATATATATATATATATATATATATATATATATATATATATATATATATATATATATATAGCTGACCCAGCCACGCGTTGCAGTGGCTGAGTTTTTATGATACATTGAATCAATTTTTTACTAATTCTTGGGTACAATCAAATTAATATTTCCTAAAAAAATTTAAAATAGGTTCATTCATATGAGATTAAAAATAAAACGTTTCGCAAAAATTTAAAAGTAATAGGTAAAGTATCGAAATTTTGAAATTAAGCACAAATCAACATATACTTTCTGAATTTACATTTTATTCATCTTATATTAAATTATAGTTAGTAATCAGTGACTTACTTATAAAATATACTATATAAATTAAAAACATCTAAAAATAAATTGTTATAAATGAGGTAGATAACATTGACATCGAACTATTATTTTTTCAAATTTTAATTATTAAAACTAAAAAATTTTTCCGCGGTATTATACTGAAATAAAAATAATTAAAAGAATTTATCATTTGAATAAATAAATTAGATCAAAATGTTCTACTGAATAAATTAATAATTATCAAATTATAAAATAAAAAAAATAAATAAAAGGCTATCAATAAATACTTACATATTTTGGAGGTGGTATGAAAATTAGTAGAGAAAAACAGCAATAAATAAAATTTTACTTTACTATTTATAATATTAAAAATATTCAAACTGAACACGCACAATAATAACACAATACAAAGTATAATTATGAAAGTGATTCACAAAAACTTGTTATAGTATGATTATACATCATGAAAATATACGTATCATGAAAATATAAGAAAATATATATGAAAATATAATAATAAAAATGTATGTAAATTCTATATTTAACCATGCGATTGCGCGCGCACGTTAATTTTCTCGAAGATGTATAATCTAGAAAAATAAACACGTCGCCATCTGCCGAATACCTGTGCAACTTAGATGCTATACCGCCATCTATTAGAAACTTACAGAACTAAACAATAAATAAACATTAATGTCGTATAATAAATATTGAAAATAATAATTAAGAGATAAAAACTATTCTATCTTTTAAGTTGGACTATATTATAAATGGTTACAAAATTTTATCAAAATCCGTTCAGTAGTTTCGGAGTTTATCGGGAACATACATCGTGACACGAAATTTTTATATATATATATATATATATATAAAAATTACTAGAATGAAATGAAATGTCTTGATTTAATTATATATATACATATATATATATATATTATATATATATATATATATATATATATATATATATATATATATATATATATATATATATATTCAATTATATATATATATATATATATATATATATATATATATTCAATTATATATATATATATATATATATATATATATAATTGAATCAAGACATTTCATTTCATTCTAGTAATTTTTTTTGTTACAATGTACATAATTTTTACTGCCAATAAATGTAATATATTAATTGAATCATCATAGGATATAAAATATAAATATACCTTTATAATATTTTCTCCTGTAATGTTTCTGAAATCAAATGCCTATATAAAACATAGGATATGCATATAAAACCAGATATTGTAATATTTATACAAATCTGTTATATTTTGTAATGAATATTTCCGCTTTAAGGTTTTTATTTATTTCAAAAGTTTAATCGCCCTCTTATGTATGGCTGTATTCAAATAATCGTGTGAACTGAAATCAAGGCTATTGTGAAACGAATCATAAGCAAATCATTTTTTTTTTAATTTAAATACATTGATTTTTACCACAAACAGAATAAATATTAATAAAATTCAAATGGAAATATAAAGGACAATTAATAAATTTAACGTATACAAAATACAGATAATTAATTACATATACTAAAAACGAATAAAAAAATCGGCCATAAAAATTTTAATACAATCTTTCATACTGGTAACTTAAAGGAATTTCCTGTTTTATGTATAGTTTTTATAGAATGGGTTATTTGATTGAAAACTAAATTTGGTTTCGACAGACATGACCGGATAGCTATCAAATTAGGTTTTATAATGTATTTTTTAAATAGTTATGATATCTGAAAATATTTTGTTTTGGATAAAGTTGATATAAATGTTATATGTTTCGAAATAATTGAGGAAATAATTTTATTATTATGATTTGAATAATGCCAATAATTTGTATTAAATAACGATATCCACAATCTATAAGAAATAAAAAAAACGCTATTATCTCTGAATACAAATTATGATGTATAATAAAAAATATTTGCTTTGGTAAAAAATATATTTTAATAAGGATTTCATGTAATTTTATTTATACTATTAATTTCATAAATTTTACTAATATTACAATATAATTTACAAATCTTATATACAGTTAACGGTCGTTTCAATGAAACTCCTTCGAATAATAATAGATAACTATTATTCGAAGTTGATGTTGAATTCCCGTATTTTTTCAAGCAATTTGTTTGAAATTTCTTCCGCCTAATCTAATTTTTTCGTCTTGCAGTCCATGCATCGGATTATAATCAGTAGCTACAAATGCAAATATCATAAGGTATTTTTGTAAGGAATGGTCAGAATTTGGGATAACCGTAAGAAATAAGCAATCTGTACACTACACTTGTGAATCGTCATTTTAACGTGCAGGCGTTGTTAAAAAAGCCATCATATATATAAACCCCATATATATAAACATCATATATATTTAATACAACCAGGAACGTTTACTTGATAACCACAGCTTATTGGACAAAGAAAAACGAATACTTTTGTCCATCATTTCGATTTGTGCTCATGAAATGAGAAGCACATAGATTTAAATTATTTTAATAATCTGTTAATTAGAAAAGAAAGGCTACTATTATGTAACAAGATTTCATAAGCTGCTCGTTATTGTTCGTTATGTTTTTTCATTATTTTAATTAATTCTACGTTCGGTGCTTTTAAATGGTTTCGATGAATATGTTTCAAATTTAAAGTATTAAAAATGGAATCTAATGCGTAAATATTTAAATTTGAGTAAAATCTAAAAGAAAATATTCATAGAAGCATTAACTTGAAATATAAAATTTCTGTCAAGTATTGATTTTTTATGAAGCATTTATTATAAATATTATCAATCTCTCTCGCTCACACACACACCATAGTAAAATTATTATAATACAATACGCAATAATAGAACTATTAAACACATGCAGAGGAATAGCATAGAATTTTTTGATAATAGCAATAAGAAGTGGATTTTCTGAAATGAATATTGCTGATTATTAGATATTAAGTAGAAAATATTACATTAGAAAAAAATATCGCATTATTAATTGTATTATTAATGAAAGAAGGACAAAGTTTATATGGAGTGGAATTGGGACTTAAAGCATGCAGATTTGTTTTTAAACAAAACACTACGGCAGTAAGATTGTTGTATTCTGCTTGATGTCGAGTTGAATAATGTTTGAATTCTTTCAGATGCTTCACTAGCCTTAGAATTCAATTCTGTAACAGAGTTTACCAATCGTAAAGACTAGCGAATGATGGATATCTTGCAGATTCAAGGTAATATTTGTTTTACGATCAAATTACACAAGCTTTGAAATGTTGAATTTTCTGATTTAAAGTATTTTTTAAAAGGAACTATTACCAAACTTTTCAGATTTTATAAAATAATGTTAAAAGCAGAGAATCACTACATACAATGTAGGAATTTAATAGAACGTAAAAAGGCAAAGAGATTACAATGAGGTGTTTCTCCAATAAGATCTTGTAACTTAAAAAGGTAGAACTAAAATATGCAATGTGATAGTGATTAAAATTAGGGCAGTTAATTAAAATATGCTGAACAATTTATGACATATTCCATGTAGTACAATAAGGCTTAGGATCACTTAAAAACAAGTGTTTATGAGTAAAACGAATGTGCCCAATACGCAGACGAATGTATTTTATATTTGATATGTTTAGTGGCAAAATTGACTGTGAAATTATATTTGTTTAAAGTTTGTAAATCCGTAACTCCTGCCATTTGTATTGGATAACTTTTTTGCAAGAATTTTTCAAATCCCACAGAAGTACTGTTTGTTGTAAGTATTGGTATGCAATTTTGTACTAGTACTGGCATGCAAAGCAAACATTCTTTGACACAAAGTTAAGTGACCGTCCATTAATGAATATTTTGAATTATCTATATAATAAATTGTAATAATTTTTAATGATATTACACACACCTTGAAATATATATTCAAGCTTGAAACAATTCACAGTCTTAATGAGATCTCTATCTTATAAAGACTGTGAATTGTTTATTATTAAATATTAAGTATAAAATATGTATATTTATGTATGTATATAAAGTATAAACATGTAATTTATAATAATATAAATTTAAAAAAATATTATTTTTAATTGTATTTTGAATGATTTAAGTTACTCAAAAGTTTTATGTTTTAAAATTGAAACTCAATGTTTTTTACTTTTATTGGTTTTGTATGTAGACTTTTTTTACTTTTATTGGTTTTGTATGTTGTCCTACAACCACATTTTTTCTAACACTTTACAAATTTGATCATTGTCTATGGCTTAAATTAATTTCAAACAATAAAAAAAATTCGCGCGTGAAAAGAATCTAAAAACTTATGAACTACCGGTAAGAAATTATTTGTATTTTCAAATGAGATTGATTAGCTCACTTGTATGTTTGTGTCTCCGAATAAATTTTTCTTATATAGGCTCTTGATATAATAAAATTATATCTATTCAATTATTTTCATAGGTAATAAATTTTTACAGTCCCTTTGAAGATTCTTCTTCTCTAAGTTTGGTTTCTATCTTTTGTTTCGGATAATCCAGACTGGATGAAAAAAAAAACGATTACGTAATTTTGAATTAAAAAAAACTATTTGTATGCATAAAAATTATATATCAACCGTTGGCGAAGTGATTAGCGTCCCTTAGTTTGAATCAGTTGATCCCGTTTCTTATCTTGATTCGGGCATAGATACTCCTTTCTCTGTGTGTATGTTTCTTTCGAAGCAAAGATAGATGTCATACCCACTGGTCATACTGTAAAAAAATTGGCATCACATTCGCCTTTTGCAGTGCTGAATTTGATGAAATACTAAAGGGAGTCAGGTATATAAAATACATTTATTTATTAAAATAGTATAGGAATGTGTGTGTATCTTATCATTTATGTATATTAAATTAATATATAAATGTATCTTATCACAATACTATAAGTAGTTCTAAGAAAGATGAAGTGCTACAGTTTTCTTTCGTATATTGCTAGATAGCAGCACGTGACTTTTCTGTTACAAAGTAAAACACTTCTAATTTAACTAGTTAATGAGAAAAAGGAAATAAATTATTTATCAGAAGTGAACCAATGATAAAATTCCAAGCTGCTATCTGTATCATATTGTTTTGAAAGATACAGAATATTCTTACACGGAAAACATTTTGTTCTTAGGAAATCTGATACTGTGTGTGTGAGGTAAATCTTAAATAAGAATCCTCTTGATTTTAATTTCCTAAGTCTCCAAATTTAAGAATCGCTTGAATTCAAAATAGTCCGAATTCTTCGGTAAAAAAATAAAAATGAAGATCAGAGAAATCCTTCAAATGTAGCTCAGCACTAAAAATTTTCATAAGAAAAACTGGGTCAAATAAAAGAAATTAAGAATGGAATTTAAAAATTATTAAGAATTCACGAAAAATAATCGAAATATATAATAAAACTTATAGCAAAAATTAAAAATCATTAATGTGATAAGCGATTTCAATGTAGTTTAAAATATATATATATATATATATATATATATATATATATATATATATATATATATATATATATATATATATATATATATATATATATATATATATATATATATATATATATAAATCTTATAAACATATAATTATATTCGAATTAACATAATATAATAAGAACAATTTGGAAGATTCAATGGATGGTTTCTAGATTTTTTCAAAATTAATTACTTGAAAAAGATTAAAGTTGTTTTGAAAGATAAAAATTATTTTAGCAGTGTCAAATTAATTAAAATATAAATTTTATTTTCTATGAAATATTTTGTTGGATACCAAAAAATTAAAATGTTACAATTAGAAATGACATAAGTCGACAATTCATAATTTCAGTTTTCAATTTTTAATTAATTTTATTAATAAACTTCTTTATCATTTTTGGTTTAAAATAGTTCAAGTGCATCTGAAACACTCGCTTCTATCACAAGGTAAATCTAATACGACAATAAGAAAGCATATCAAATAGAGCCAGTATTTTCCCAATAGACGATCTTCTGTACTTAATTGCATAGTTACTTTACAAATCGATAGATAGCGCCACTAGAATTCAGTATTGAACAAACCGTGTTCATTCTAGCTACAGTCAAGATTCATATAATTACGACAATTTCCTTCCATCTAAATATGTGGCCAATTCTTCGAAGTATTTTTCCCAAACTTTATAGAAAACATGATTTTGCTGCATATTTAATTTATAAAAACTATGAAGTTGTTCGTTTACTGAATAACTTTAATTCATGTATCATAATTAATAACAGACAGAGAATATGTTAATTAATAATAGTCAAGAAGCATCTTAACATAAATAAAATAATTTATATTTGAACGCAATTAAAATATTAAAAAGTACTGGGATATATATTATAATAAAAATAAGCATATAATAAAAGTTTAAAATATTCAACATTTTCTAATTTATATATAAATAAAAAATAATTGAATATTTTAAATGTTAATAACAATAATATATGCATACAATATATTTCATATTCATAAAATCTGTTGCATGTATTTATAAATTCAAAAAAAAAAAAAATCCCCTTCTGAACAATATCTCTCACAAGGAAAAAAATCTGTGAAATGTGTATCTCAATGAATTTTACCATAATGATATGTGAGATGCTATTTCACAATTTAAATTTTTGCTGAAAAAATTCTATTTTTCCTTTTGGTAACAAATTATTTTGCGTAGTATTTTTTTAACTTGTTTATTATTGCAAATTCAAACAAATAAGCAGTGAATGATTTCAAATTTTTTCTGAAAAAAATAATTATTCATCATTAACTGTCAAAAGAAATAGAGAATGGTGCTGATAAAATTTAATTGTAAGTTCATTTATTGATTTCTTTTATAATATTGATAAGACGAAAGGCAATTGAAATTATTTACAGTTTCCATTTTATTTTTCTTAAACTATATTCATTGATTTATAATTTTTTATAATTATATATTATTTTAAATAATTAAATAAAATATTATAAAATTATATACATAAACATTTTAGTAGTGCCACTCATAAAAAAAGTGACATCCATATGAACAATACCAAAGTGAAGTTCGGACGATTTGAAGTTGCAAATTCATTCATGATCTAGATTATTTCAAGTTTCATTTATTTTTACTACAAGTATCGATGTTTAGAAAAAACTATAAAACACATCTGAGAATATTTCTGTAAAATAAATCAGAATTTTTTTTGATTAATCACTTCAAATAATAAATAAAAAAAATACTCTGATTATAATTTAATTTTCTTCCAATTTTTGTTACTTTTTAACTTTCTAGTTTATTTTTCAATGATTCGAAGACATTGGGATTTGTTCATTTAAGTATTGTTAATTCTTTTTCTCTTTTCAATTGTGATCTGTTTTTATTCTGGATGTCTAATATTGTTCTTACTTTTACTACACTGGCCCCCAAAAGTTATGGAACAGACGGTTTTTTTGGCCTAATTTGCAAATGAATGAATGTACTAGATACACCAAACTTAGATGACAAGTGTACAAAACAGGTGAGTATTCATTGCAACATAGAAGTATAATATATAAGGAAAACGCGTAAATGATTTATGTCGAACAAAGCAATTTCACTTGAAAAGTCTATTAAAAAAAATCACAGTTTTATGAGGTAAAATATCATGGAAACATAACAAACGAATTTCAATAAGGGATAGAGTATTCCCAATTAGTTGTCGGTTACCAAGTTGAGAAGCGAAGACCAGGCACAGAGTATAAGCTGTTTTCCAGCTCTCTCCTAGACATTGGAAGAGGATTTAAAGCAGCAACCTGTCTATCAAAATAGTCCCTCGCTCAGATACTAGTTTCCTCCTATTCCTCCTTGGTCATCTGCGCAGGTTCTCGCGCATGACGTCAATTCTCTGGTAGCGTCGGGGTATAAATATTATTGTTTACCCTTGTTTAGCACTACTTGAAACGTGTATTTGCTAATTAGTTAATATTTGTTGTGATTGATAATTTGGTTATTATGTCTTCGACACAAAATCAAGAAAAACGGCCCTTTTCAGGGCCAAATACTTCTGCTTTCTCAGAAGTTTTTGATTCTGAAATTAATAAAAATATGGAAAAATTTACATTGTGTCAGAATTCAAATTTTGGTGTGTGTGAGAATTCTAATTCTGGTATGTGTGAGAATTCTAATTCTGGTATGTGTGAGAATTCTAATTCTGGTATGTGTGTGAGTTCTAATTCTGGTATGTGTGAGAATTCTGATTCTATTATGAGTGAAAATTCTGATTTTGTTATGCATGATGATTCCATTGTGAATGATATGATTGGCTGTGCGAATGATTCAAATGTGAATGAGAGTGATTTTGTTTGCCCTGCTTGCTTAAAATCTTTTAAATACAAATACAATTTGAAACGCCATGTTTATAAATTCCATTCAAATAACACTACACTTATTGATTCTTTGAAAAATCATAATTCTATTTTATGTCAGGGAGAAAGCTCTAATAATATGGATCAGTGTGCAAAATATTTGATTGAGATTGAAAATAGTTTTGTGTGCCCTGATTGCTTAAAAACTTTCACAAGCAAATACAATTTGAAACGCCATGCAAATAAATTGCATTCTGACAATCTTACTTTAATTGAGTCTTTAAAAAGTGATCGATCATTGAGCTACAAATGTGGGGATTGCCATCTAAAATTTAGTGACCTAAAAAATCTTACATGCCATCAGAATAAAAATCATAATCCAAAAGTCTCACAAACAGGTAATTATGTATGTCCTCTATGTCATGGCAATTTTGAAAAGCAGGAAATAACATTTCATTTTAAAAATATTCACGATATTGATATAAATCTTGCTGAGCTAGAATTCAATTCCCTTAATGAATTTTTGACATGGAAGGTCAAAATTGAAAACAACACAAAGTCAAAATTTGTTTCTTATGGCAATAAACACACTAATAAACATGGTGTAAAATATTATAATTTCAGGTGCCACCGTTCAGGAAATTTTAAATCCGAAAGTAAAGGTTTACGTCATTTAAAAATCCTTGGCAGCAATAAAATAAATGCATACTGCCCAGCTGGAATAAAAGTAACAGAATACACAGATGGCAAATGTGTAGTGTCGTATCAGCAAGTACATATTGGGCACCAGAATGATTTAGGTCACTTATTTTTAACTGCTGATGAAAGAAAAAATGTAGCCTCAAAAATAGCAGCAAAAATTCCTCTAGATGATATTTTAGATGAAATAAGAAATTCTATAACTGATGCTGGTCTTGAGAGGGTTCATTTACTAACAAAAAAAGATCTACATAATATTGAAAAGTCTTTCAATCTGTCTTCTGATTCTGTGAAGCATGAAAATGATGGGGTCAGCGTAGATATGTGGGTACGTGAAATGAAAAACTCGGAAAACCCATGCATTTTATTTTATAAAACCCAGGGAGACAATTGTACACAATATTCATTTCTAAAAGAAAATGATTTTGTTTTGATTCTTATGACAGAAGCACAAGGAGAGATACTGAAAAGATTTAGTTACGACTGCATATGTATTGATGGTACACATGGGGTAAATGGATATGGATTTGAACTTATAACCTTATTAACAATTGATGATTTGCGCCAAGGATTCCCATGTGCTTTTTTAATTTCTAACCGATGTGATCAACAAGTGTTATCAATTTTTTTCTCGTGTATTAAAGTAAAAGTTGGGCAAATACGACCACAAGTTTTTATGTCTGATATGGCAGAATCTTTCTTTAATGCTTGGAAGTCTGAAATGGGTTTACCACAAAAACGCCTTTTTTGTGCATGGCATATTGACAGAGCCTGGAGAAAGAATTTAAAAAAAATCAATGGTGCTGAAAAACAGGCAAAAACGTATAAAATTATTAGATCACTCTTAGAAGAACGGGACATAAATACATTCCATACACTAACAGAGGCAGCAATAAAATTACTTAAAGAAGACCCTGACACCATAGAATTTTCAAATTACTTTGAAACTTATTATTTACAAAATACTTCCAGCTGGGCATACTGTTATAGACTTCATAGTGGCATTAATACAAACATGCACATAGAACGAATGCACCGAACACTAAAATATATATATCTTCATGGGAAAAATGTAAAGAGATTAGACAAAGCTATTCATGGTATTATGAGATTTGTACGAGATAAAATGATTGATCGTTTAATTACAGTAAATAAAGGTAAATTGACCAATAAGATAAGAGATTTAAGAATCAGACATAAAACGAGCGAAACACTATCTTTACAAATAATTGAGAATGAGAATGGGTGGTCTGTTTTATCAACCCGTAATACAGAAATATACAACATAAATGAAAATAATAACACTTGTACTTGTCTCATACAATGCACAGAATGTAACATATGCATTCACAAATATATATGTAGCTGCATTGATTCTTCAATTAGATGGAATATGTGCAAACATATACATTATTTACATCAGCATATTAAAAATACAAATGAAACTGCTACAGTATATAATGAATCCCCTCTAATTATAAATGATGATGAAAATGAATTTATTTTAAATGAAGTAGCCCAAAAAAAATCACAAACCCTCTCAGTTGAACACAGAAAAAATGAAATAAAACGAAAGTTTTTAGAATTAATTGATTCAGTAAAATCAAATAAACAGTGTGATGTGTTCGATAGAATTTTAAAATCAACACCACCACAACTGGAAGCTGCTGATATGCTAAGTGCATCACAAATACATTTTCCAACAACTAATAAAAATATTCCATCTAATAAAAATATAACACCCCAAAGATACTCAAATGCAAAAAAGAAAAGAAAACTAACCAAAACTTCTGCAACAACTTCACAGATTGAAGAGAATACAATTTTAAGCATTATATTAGATCATAAAAATTCCACCCACAGTCCCAATGAATAATCTTTTTTTGTCTCTGTTAGTCCCAATGAATAATTTAATGTACAAAAACATATTTAATCTTATTCACTATTAGTTATTCATCTTATTAAGTTAAAAATTCTTAATAAGACATTTCATAAAAACAAGTATGAGAGCATAAAATAATATATTTAAAATAACTCAATAAATTAAGAGTAAAAGTGACTTTTAGTAAAAATAACTTATTTTAATTAATTAGGAAAAGTATTTTCCAATATTTAAAAATTTTTATCAAATGGAGAAATACATCTTTTTACTTGAAACTTCTGAGACTCATTTTACCATTAAAAGTAAGAGACTAGAGTCATAAAAATCCCTTTTTTGTATACTTTTTTACAATTATTCCTTTCCTTTATATTTTAAGATCACTTTTTTTAAGTGAATATTCTACAGAGACTTGAATCTGTATTTTGGATGATTACTATTTCTTATGGGCTTATCTTTTAAAAATTTACAGTTAATACACAATAATATATATACTATTTGAATATTTATATACTTCTAGTGCTTTCATTAGAACATTATCAGCTTTTAAACAGAAAATGAGAATTTTTTAAAGAAATCTTAAATTCTACATTATATACAAAGAAAGCATAAAACAAATAACATCAAAAAGAAAATTGTTTCTTTAAAACATAATTTGTACAGTGATGGCAATTTTTTTTATTCCAAAGCTGAGTTTCTTTTGCATCAAAATTTCACATCTGAGACTTCAAAACAAGTTTTTAACTATCATATTAGACATATTTGAAAGCATTTTGTATTGTTTTTATTTAAAATGTTTGGATGAATTCATTTATACAGTTATTTTTAAATCTATATCTACTGCCATTTGATAAATTAAAAGTTTAAATTCTTACAAATATAAAAAAATCATGGAATGTATGAGATCTACTAACTTTATTTTTAAACAGCATTCCTGTGTGATCTTATAAAGACCCACATTTTTACATATGAAAAAATATTTTTAAATATACACTGTTTTATAAATATTAAATTAGATAATTCACGGTAAAGTGGATTATTTTTGTCTTTAAAAGTGTTCAGTGGGAACTGAAATATTTTTTTCATTGGAATTTCAATAAAAATAATTCATAAGTTTAAATATGTATATGAATTTGGTATATAAATGGCACATAGAAAAAAGATATTATTTGATATTTCATCAGGATCCCCAATTCAGAACTTTATCAATTGAAAAGTGCAATCAGAAACTATATTTAATAAAATGTTATCAATGGAACTGTAAAAATGTACATTCTAAAAAAGCATTTGGAGACATTTTCCCTAAACTGGAAATAATATTTTTCTAATGTCTTAGTGCATAACAGTATCCTTATTTGCTGATGAAAAATTATTTTAGATTACACACAAAGGACATTAAATTTGCTTCTTGTAAAAAAGTATAATCATTTATTTTTATTGTTATTACAGTAAAAATATTAACAAGAACTGATTCATAAATTTTAGATTTATATATGTACTATCTTATAATGAATTATAAAACATACTTCTAACAAATCTAAAAAAAATTTATGAAATATATTATTAACTAGTTTTAAAAATAAAACTGTGATTTTCTAAAGAGCATATTTTTTATATAAAGGAATATATCATTTTTAAATATGCACTATGTTTTATAAATTAAAAATATTGAATAGAATAATTCACTATAAAGTGGGTTGTTTTAGTTGTTTAAAATATTCAATAGGAAGTGAGACATTTTTTCCATTGGAATTTCAATAAAAATAATTCATAAGTTTGCTATGGATTTGATATATAAAACATGGAAAGAATCCAGTATTTCATTAGGACCCCAATTCATGACTTTATTAACTGTGCAATGCAGTTAGTAACTATGTTTGATTAAATATTATCAATGGAACTGTATAATTTTTATATCATAAAAAAATGTATTTTGGGACATTTACCTTTAATTGGAAATAATATTTCAGATATTGCTACATACAATTTCATTAGCAGTATTTGCTGATAAATAATTATTTCAGATTGACAATACAACACAAAGGGCATGGAATTCGTTCTTTGTAAAGAATGTAAAATCAATATGTAAATTCTTTTGTTATACCCACCAATCACTTTTTGTCAAACACTAACACATTTGGGATTTATCTAATCTTTTCATTACTTTGTCTCCTGTATCTTCATGTCTTATTTCTCTGAGTTATCATTCATGTTACCAGTTAGTATTCACTTTGAACCTTACATGGAAAAAGGCATACCCATAGTTCAGACATGTTTATATGAAAATTTTCAAAGTATTTTTTAAAAGTTTTAATTTCCATATTTGTTGAAAGTTTTTTCTAGAAGTAATTTTGGAAAACAAAATTGCATGAACATCTGATTGTTTTGTATGATAAATTATTTGGATATGCCTCTATATTGATATTAAAGCTCTCTGTCTTGGTTTTTATACTTCAAATTGACATTCCAGCTCGTTTAACACGGCTGGTTTGCCAGAGGCAATGGTGCCTTATTGGTCACGGTGTTGTTCACATTATTTGAAGATAGTGAGTTCAAATCCTGTTGTGTTTTAACCAAGGATATGTCGTGTTCATAGCATGGGGCATGTAAAATAGCTTGTGTGGTCGTAATATCCTTCAAGTGTAATACCTGTAAAGGGAGCAGGTCAAGAATTGTGAGGTCTTGCTTGATCCTGTCTTTTAAATTAGGAAGATTTCCACCAGGCAGCTTTTAGCTAATTGGTCCCCCCCAATTAGATAAAAGCTGTTAGTTCCAACTCTAGGTTTGGTTCAAAGTATGCTGGTGCACACTTGACTAATAACTGAAAGTAGATCTAATATCTTGGCGTGTTTTGGACGTACACAGCTACTGTTAGGCCTATCATTGCATATGCTTCTGTGGTTTGGTGGGGCAAAGTGGAACAAATAACTGAATGACAAGTTAGGAAAAGTCTGGGAGGACTGCGGAGCCTGCTTGTGTATCACAGTTGCAATGTTCACTGCACCTACCAGAACCTGAAGACTTTTTCAGACCTGACTCCTTAGGACTTCATTTGCAGCCTGCCAGAGCACATTTTTTTACTGAAAATTAAAATTGTCTGAACTAGGAGCTTTCAAGTAAAGTTACTCATATGTATGATACTTGTACTACAAATATCATTTCCCTGGATATTGGTCAAATGATACTAATTTGCTCATTGATTGGCAAATTAGTGTTATTCAGACAAATGACTTTAAATTGCATGAATAACAAATGCTGACACAAAAAATTTATATATTTATCAGCTGATCAATCTTTCTAAACAAAAACATCCTTTCCTGTCAAGGACAAATATTACTTGTTTCCACCATAATAACTATTGAGAGACAAAATGATAAAATGTTAATTTTACTCAAAGTGTTTTGATTGAGGTATAAAATGCACTTATAATATTAGTTAAATCATTTATAATCAAATAAATTATTTATAGTTTTTACCTAAATAACAAAAGCAGTATCTTAGTTAAAATAGTCTTTTGAAAATATTGATAATTCAATAAGAAAAAAATCATAGAATGAAATAAAATGTAAGAATGAAATTAATTTTCTACTGAATTGCTTTAAGTTAAATAATGAAGAGATTGACATTAAATTTACCTTTTTATTCATTTTTTTAATTTATAATTAATTCTGGCATACATTCCCAGTATTAAAATTGCTCTACATGAAGTACAAATGGAACCATATATATATTTTAAAATAAATATTAGACACATTTGCATCTAAAAGTTACATATTTAGTAAATAAATGCAGTATTTTGCTTACAATTTTTAATCATCATTTAGATTGGCAAATGTTGTGTTCAATTCTGATATTTTATAAGGATACTATTGTAATAAAGTTAAATATTAGTTTTAAATTTACTCCCACCATTTAAATATAGAAATGAGTTTATAATTTTTCTTTTTATTAAATAAAAAAGTTATGTTTTTGATGAAAAAAATCTTGAATTATCTTTTTTATATTAGATGTAACTTTTAACATTTTTCTAACAGTTATGAAGCATACATTAATTAGAATACTAAACTATTCCTTTTTATGTAATTGTAATAAATGGATCGTTCGGTGAAATGCACAGCAAAAAGTTTGCTATTCAAATAGCTTTAAAAAAAAGAGACTCGCCAAATCAGTCTTTTATAATTTATTTCAAAAATCACCATTATATAATAACTAATACATTCAATTACAATCATATCAATAATAAGTAGAAAAATATAAGAAATCTCTTATTGTTAAGTATAAGTTATCAATTACAGTTGAATATCTATTAAATGTATATTTATTAAAGATTAAAAATTATCTGTTTAAAATTATCTGTTAAAATTATCTGTTTATAATAAAATATATTTATATTATTAAAGATTTAACAAAAAATACACTACAATATGAGAAAAATTATCATATTTTTTAAAATTAATAAATAAAAATACGCAGAAACAAATGAAAAACTCACGTACTACCTCCAGGGCAAATTCAGCGGTAATAAAATGTGGATCAAATTTTAAATTCTGCGGTTATTTCAAAATTAAAATAATTAGGGACCAATAGGAATACTGAAACAAAAGAGTTATTAATGAGCATGCGTCACAAGGAGTGCATTTAGGATGAAATAGCCAGGGTTATCACGCTTAGCGCGTCTATCGCCCATTTGGCAAAAAAGGGTACCGAAACCACAGATTAACCAATTTTTAAAATAAGATCCATTGAATGTTACCAAAATGTAACTTAAGTCATCTTTAGATTTGCATACAATTGGAACAGAATTCTGGATTCTTCGATGGGAGTAACATTTTGTAGATTATTTTCTTTCTGTGTCATGATCATGAAGAGAAAGTTTTTAAACATTCAAAAAAATGATCACAATCATCATTCTTCTTATCATTTCTTTGGAACAAGTTCAGTATCCCCATACACTTGCTGACGAGGTGAATTGTTTTGTCGCCAAGTCGCCAATCTAGGCGCGCGTTTATTAAAAAGGGAAATTTCCCTAAGTTCGATCGAAAAATAAGCATTTCAGAAAATTTAAAAAGGCAAATAAATATAAATAACGGACTTACTTGATATGAAGTTAAGCTGACATGCTGATTGGTATATTTATTTCGACATTTTTTTCGTTTGTCACCAGTGTCACATTTCAGTAAAAATAATTATATAATTTTACAAAAAAAAAAAAAAAAAAAAAAAAAAAAAAAAAAAAAAAAAAAACATGAAAAAATATTTTTCTAAGTATATATATTTTATAAAATTTAAAAAAAAGCATGCAAAAACTTATTTTTCAAATGTAAACATTTTTTTAAAATTTAAAAAAAAAATGAATAAAATATTTTTTAAATATATACACATTTTAAGTAAATAAAAATGAAACACGAATACAATAAAAAATACGTGTAGGCAATAGAATTTAAATAAAATAATTACACCTTCTCCAAATCCAATTCCCGTTAAAAAATTAATATTTGCGAGTACTAAATTAATTAATAATTTGGAATCCTGGGCAAATATCCATCATTATTATCTTTAATTTTAGCTAATAGAATTTGTTGATATTTTTCGACAATATTTTTAACATGAGACATTTTTAATTAAAACAATAAATAATGTAATTAAAACAATAAAAAAAGATGATAATAAATTAAGAAAACGAAATAAGGAAAAAAGAATATATAAAGATTTTAAATATATAAAATAAAATATATTATTTAATAAAAAATATATATTAAAATTAAACCAAATAAAAGTAAATAATATAAAAGAAATAGTAAAAAAATTTTACGATAATTGGACACTGGAGACAACGAAACACAAGAGCGGGAAATCCAGATTCCATCAGCAAAAGTAAACGAAATTAAAATGACTAGCAATTAAAACGTAGAACAATTAGCAAAGAAAGTTCTGGAAAGTTCTCGAAGTGAAACTAAAAAAGCTATTGCCACTAATAAAAAGCACTTATATAACGTAAAAATTATTTAAAACACGAGAAAAACGAAATCTGGCATGGGAAAATTAAAAATAGTAACAAAAACTAAATTTGGCAACACTACAATAAAAACAAAAGCTGAAATTGGCAACACTACAACGTAAACAACGGTTACCAGATTTGGCGAGAAATCAGTGTATGGGGATATTGAACTTGTTCCATTGTCTTCAAGTCTAAGCTTTTTACATCGATTACTGAGTAATCTTCCCATTTTCGTTTACGAGATTTCTGTTTTTCTTACAATTTTTGATCTACAAATTAATAGGTAGATTTCAGGAGAGCTTCCTTTCACAAATCATGCTGATTTTTTACTGTTTACGACAAACACTTGAAATAAATTTCACCAAATTATCATCTCGCATTTTCTTTATGTACATTGACGTCAGGTTTATCACACTACAACCAAATTTCAAATGAAATATTATAGAAAAGATCAATATATAATACGAAATTTTGCTAAGTGAAGAGATCATTCCACTAGAGGTGTTAATCTTTTCTAAGTTAACGCTGAATTCTGCAACAAATTTTGAAACTCCGTAGTTACTGTAAGGTCAACACATGACGCCTTCTTTCACCATATTTACCAGTTTAAAAGGAAAAAAAAAATGGAATAGTTACGTTTTCAAATAAAAAGCATCAGTAAATAACAAATTAATTAAAAAATTAAATATTCTTTTCAAGTGAATGACTTAAAAAAATTAACTATAGTGCACAGGCATTAAACATAGAAAAGTATTTTACCGCTAGTTTATTTGTTTTCATTTCACTTCACATTAGGGATGGGAAAAAATACCTGTAATCAGTATTTGAATGTGACAACCTTTAATCAGTACTTTTTTTCCCCAAATACTTAGTACTTCCAGTAACAAAGTCAGCGCGAGATCGGAGCTCGACATCCGAGAATGTGTTTACACATTCCGATTTCGCGATGGCAACGGGTTCCGAGGAAGTTCGGACGAGAAACTCGGAACGTGTAAATAGGGCTGGACCGTGTAGGTCCTTCCTCCATGCCTCAGACGGTTGCAGGTACAATGTACTTGACCAGTTTCAAAGACAGACAAATATACTAGAGAAGTCTACTTAGTGGAAAAACCACTTTCCGACTCTCAATATGCATATCAACCTGGTAGATCCACTGATAGGGTGGTCTACAATCTATCCTTCATTTTGGAGAAGAACTTTAAAGCTAAGGAACTAGCTTTAAAAATTCTTAGATTTGTATTCTTAGATATTGAAGGTGCCTTTGATAAGGTACCCATTGAAACTATTTTACAATCACTTGCTAGAAAGGAAATTAATGACTCAATCTGTTCTTGGATAAAATATCTGCTCAAAAACAGATTTGTCAGTGCCTCATTTTTAGGTGAAAACATGATGATCCAAGCCAAAGCTGGTTGTCCACAGGGAGGGGTTCTTTCACCCATCTTATGGTGCTGTGTTGGAGATTCCCTTTTAGAGGTGTTAAAAAAACCAGGCATGATAACCACCATTGGGTATGCAGATGATTTAATTATAATCGTCAGAGGTAAGTTTGGTGAAACAATCTCTAGCATCCTGTCTACCCTCAAACAAGTTAAGACTTGGTGTAAAAAAAAAGGTTTTTCTCTGTGAACCCTTAAAAAACCACTATGGTAGCCTTCACAAAGAAAAGGAATCTTAATCTGAAAAAGATAACTTTTTTTGGTCAAGAATTAACTTGCTCCAAGGAATTTAAATTCTTAGGAGTATTTTTTGACATGAACTTAATTTGGAACAAACACTTCAATTTGTGTATTGAAAGAGTAAAAAAAGCTTTCTGGTCATGTAGAAATGCATTTGGAAGAACTTGGGGCTTAAATCCCAAAGTTATTCATTGGATTTACACTATGATCATTTGTCCCATTATTACCTATGGCTCAGTGGTCTGGTGGTCTAAAATCAAAATTGAAACTGCTAAAGTAGAATTAACAAAACTTCAAAGGATGCTTTGTCTAGCTATCATTGGGTGTATTCGAACATTTCCCACATCTACACTGAAGCTTCTGCTTGGTATACATCCTCTTTACATGCGTATTGAAGCAGAAGCAATACTTAACATGAAGAGGCTTTAAAATACACGTCAGTGGAAGGATTACTCTATATTTTTATTTTGGGAGAACCTCAATGCTGACGTAACTAGTCATCCTTTTATAAGTATACCTACTGATTACACGATTATTAAGTATGCTTTTGATAAGCCTTATACAATCAAATTTCTCTTGAGAGAAGACTGGAATAATATTGCCATCAGTGAAAACTGTATTTATTGGTATACTGATGGCTCAAAAATGAATTCCAACACTGGGGCTGGTACTTGTTGTCCAGCTAATGGCACAAAGTTACCATTCCCTTTGGTTAAATATACAACTGTATTCCAAGCAGAAGTCTGCCATTCTTATGTGCAGTAGAGTATGCTTGGACAGATATTATTCTCGTAAAAGAATAATCTGCTCTGACAGTCAAGCTGCATTACTAGCTCTACAGAAGTATACTATAACTTCTGTTCTTGTCTGGGAATGTTATCTCACTCTGTGTAAACTGGTTAATAATAACCCCATTACTTTAATGTGGGTGCCTGGGCACTCTGGTGTTCCTGGCAATGAATTAGCTGATGAACTGGCATAGCCAGGATCAACAACTGACTTTTTTGTTCCTGAGCCAGTGATATGCATTTCAAAAGAATTGATCAGAAAGAGCGTCTTTGATCTCTTCAGAAAAAAACAGTTTATGAACTGGTACAATGCCAATGATCAAAGACAAGCAAGGCTATTAAATAGCACGTGCCCTAGAAAAAGGCGAAAAGAATTATTGAAGCTCAATAGAAGTAGTCCAAGGAAAGCAGTGGGATTACTTAAAGTACAGTGCCACCTTAAAAAGACATCTCACCATAATGGGAGTTTCAGATAATCCCACTTGTAGAGGTTGTCATTATATGGAGAAAACATCAATACACATCTTATGTGAATGTGAAACCTTTTCTGCACATAGATTTGAACACTTGGGTCAGCACTTGATTGAACCTTGTATGTTGCAGGAAATTCCTGTAAAATGTCTGCTGAATTTTGCTTCAGACACTGATCTCTTCAAATAAGGCTTTCTGAGGGGTATAGTACAATAGACCTATGGTCACGGTGCTAGGTTCTTTTGGATCCACCCAATCTTAAATCTAAAAAATCTAAGTGTGGTAAAGATATGAAACTGGTTAAAAAGAAGGATATAAGTGATGGATATGAATGGAGGTGTAAATCTAAAATAAAAGGAGAAGAACATGATATTAAAATGAGTTTGAGAAAGGGTTCGTTTTTTGAATTGAGAGTAGACTGACGATGAATGAAATTTTCGTTCAAGTTTATATGTGGGTGATTGAGAGTAAGACTGAATTTAATATGAAAAAGAGTCAATGTTCTACAAAGACTTAGAGTGTGATTTTCGTTCTTTTTGTCGTGAGGTTTGTGCGGAAGAAATGATTGAAAGCAGCATGAAACTGGGTGGAAGCAGTGTGATTGTTGAGATAGATGAGAGCAAATTTGGTAAGCGTAAATTTAATCAAGGTAAACGTGTGGAGGGTAAATGGGTGTTTGGGGGATTGAACGCGAGACGGGGGAAGTTGTAGATGATAGAACGTCGTTGAGTGTGATCAAAGAGTTTATTCTTCCGGGTTCGACAATTATTTCAGACTGCTGGAAGAGCTACGATTATCTTTCAAATAAAGGCTTCATGCATCTGAAAGTAAATCATAGTCTGAATTTCAAGGACCCGGATACAGGTGCCCATACTAATACAATAGAAGGAACGTAGGGAGCAGTGAAACGCAGAATGGCTTCATAAAAAGAGAAAAATGGCCTTGACTATTATCTTGCAGAATAGGTGTGGAGGAAAAAAAAGCAATAAAATGTGTAATAAATTCCTTGCGTTCATCGATTCCATTATGCGGATCTACCAGCCAAAAACATCTGACCCGGAACAGGCAGTGACGGCTTCGATGGCAAAACAGGAGCTGGAGAGAGGTATGTTTATTGTTCACTATTTATATAATTAATAATAAGTTAAATGATCATCATGAAATGAATTTCTTAAGTGAACATTTACGATTTAAATTCATTAAAATAAAACTTAATCCAAAAACTTTATGGATAATTTAACATATCAACTTTATTATTTTACCATTGATGTTTCAAATCTATAAATTTGCGTTTTTTGTTAATTTTGTAAAATTGGTCGATCATATTGATAGATACCAACAATTTATAAAATATTTGTCACTATTTCAGCCATTTTCCTCGCGCCGTTTTTCCGATCGGGTTTTCATCATACGTATGACGTTATATGATTTTCTCTAGTAGCAGAGGCTCAGTGGTATTACAGTGTCCATTTACCGGTTTCATTAGTAACTCACTTTACACCGAATGATTTCACCGGTCCGTGCCCATTAACTTACACATGAAACGGTCATTGTATTTTCTACCGCATATTCTGAACGACACCGTCGTCGGCCGCTGATAGAGTGGTCGCTGGAAGGCGGCTGCAGCATTTACCATTGAGATTGAGGGAAAGTAAAATCATGCGCAGACTTATTAATAGTTCTACGCATGCGTGGTGGCCAAATCATAGTATTATTTACCTTTTCTGAATGTTTGTTTAATCTTTTAAATAATAACATTATTTTAACATAATAATTTAGTGAGTACTACCAGTTCTTTTGAATAAATATAAAGTATATATCTTTAAAATGTCTATTTATTTAATTCTTTCTCATTGTTTTTACGAAGTTAATTTTTATTTTGTGTTTTTAAAATTAAGTCAAAATAAGCATTGCAAATAACAATCTATTTTTAATAATAAATTAATTTTAATATTAAATTTCACTTTATTTTGTTGAATGTTTTTGATGTTGAATCCATAATATTAATAATCTATGATTATTATGATAATTAAAAACCAGTAGCCACCCTAAAGAGCAATGTTGATAATTTCTTTTGTATATTTTTGATGTATTCTATATTTTTAATGAGATTTCTTTTTTGTTATTAGTATTAATATGTGACACTTGGCCATAGGTTAGCATTTTCAAATAAATTTAGTGATCTAAAGCTTTATTCCTAAAGAAATTTCTTAAAATCTAATCTAATGTAAAAATCCATCTTAGTGATAAACATCAGGATTGATTACATATTATTATATTTTAAGGATTTTCCGCTAAAGAGTAGGGAACCGTACAGAGGGTAAAATGCGTCAAGCAGGCGATAAAGTGGAGCGATAAGTTCGCCAAACTGTCTTAACGGTTCGGATTAAGTGTGTATGACTAGCTTTTCGTTTATGAGATAACGTGATCGCGTGACATGCGGTTTTGTACGCAACCCTTGAAACTATTACAGAATAATCTTGAAGCATTGAGTTTAGATTTTCGATTTTTGGAGTTTGTCTTTTGCTTGCGAAAATTTATAAGTATGGATGAGTATATATTGATTTTACGTTTTTGCAGAGTGCGTATGGAGAAAGAATCATCAGGAAAACATAATAGAAGATTTTTTAGATGTGATAAAAACGGTATGTTTGCTGAAAAGTAACGATTCAGAGAAAGATGAAGATTAGGTGAGTTATTTTGTTTTTCATTACAAAATTTTTGTTTTTCGTTACATTCATATTTAAAAATTAAGTTTTTATAAAAATGAATATTTCCATAAGTAAATTAATGTTTAAGTTGTGTGTATTGCATGTTAGTGTTAGAATGTGCCATGTACTGAAATTTCTTTAATGTGGGCTTATTGTTCGATATATTTTTGACAAATGAAGGGGAAATTAAGCCGCTTGGAAATACAAAGACGAGAAAAAAATTAGAATATATTAATTTGTTTCAAAAAAGAAATTGTTGCGTCAATTTTCTCCTTAGGACTCGTTGACAAATCTAAAATCCAAGAGAGAGAAAGAGCTCCAATACCAAGTTTTTCTCTTAAGGAATTTCTTGCTTGATTATATCGAGGACAGAATAGCATTATGTGTTCCATGGTTTCTCTTTCTCCACAAGAGCATTTATCCGTTGAAGAAAGTCTGAATTTATGTAATTTAGCATTTGTCGGAAAAGATCTAGTTCTAACTCTATAGTTAGCCACACTTCTTCAAGGCGAGAATTAATATAATTGCGGTAAATTTTCGTGATAGAAGACATGTGAGAAAAGTTAGAGGCATATTTATTATTTTTCCATTCGTTGTTATTATAATTGATAAAAATGTTTCTTATATTATGGATAAGGTCTTCAGGTGAAATCGAGTGCAGAATATAACTCTTATTAATGGCCGATTTTGCAAGAGCATATACTTTTTCATTCCCAGCAATTCCGGAATGACCTGGAACTCAAACTAATTGAATAGATTCGCAAATCTTAGTTGCTTTCCTAAAGCTGATCCGATGTGTTGAATGATGGTTGGGGAAGAGGTTGAGAGAGTTTTCAAACTGCTTAGACAGGATAAGGAGTCTGATAAAATGACATAGCTGGAGGGAGAAATGCAGAATTTAGTCACTGTCAGATATAAAGCAATAGCCTCTGCTGTAAAGATGAAATTAGAGTTATTGATTTGCCACGAAACAAAGGAGTTATTTCTGCTGTTATAAGCAGCGATTCCAAGTTTATTTACTATTTTAGATGCATCAGTAAATAATATGTGATTGGACCATTAAGAAATACTATGCAGTTCAAAGAGGTCATTAATAGTATTAGTAGGAAGATTTTTAGTCTGAAAAGTATAAGAAATATTTTTAAATTAATATTAACAGATGTAGGTTTTTCAGGAACTCTTAAAATATGTGATTCTTGAATTCCATTTCCTTCAAGCCATTTTTTCTCTCGCAAAGACAGAGGAAGAGCGTCAGAGATATGGCTGTATGGCATTGATTCCTACAAACTACCACATGGAGATCTAGTAGAAAGAGCAAAATTTCTAATGTACATCCTTGTAGAGAGAAGGTTTTGTCTTACAGAAAGAGGTTACCCTTGCTTCTTTTAGAAGAAGTGGAATTGGAGTCTAGCGAGGAAAACCTGTAACAATTTTAAGTACTGAGTGATATATCGATTATAAAATTTTTCGGTCTGCTAAGCTCGCAGATGTAAATACACAACATCCATAATAGAGGCTACTTGTAATGAAGAACTGAACAATTTGAGGTAAGTGATTATTTTTTGCTCCCCATCTATTACCTGCAATATCTTTTAAAACATTAATTTTCTTCTGGATGGATTTTTTTCATTTGAAAATTATACTTGAAGGTTATGTTATTAGTAAAATAAAGGCCCTGGATTTTTATGTGCTTATACCAAGAGATAGGTAATTGGTTGATAGTTAGTTAAAAATTTACAGGTGATTTTTTGGAAGAGAAATCAATGACTGAACATTTTGAGGAATCAATTTTTAGTTTCCCTTCTTCACACCATTGTTCAAGTTTTATGATTACAGTCTGCATTTTTTGCTGTAGACTTTCTTGTGATGAATAAGCAGCCAAAAGTATTATGTCATCAGCATAAATAAAACACTTAATGTCAAGAGAGAGAACTTCGTAAATATCTGACACATAAATCATAAAAAGAAAGGTAGAAAGAACACTGCCTTGAGGAACACCTCTATTAGAGAAAGTGGGTTGAGATAAAGTTCCACGCCATTTCACTTTAAAACTTCTATCCGATAAGGAATCCAATATCCAATGAGCAGTATTTCCTCTGATATCATTTTGGAGGAGCTTATAAATAAGACTGTCTGGCCACACTGAATCGTAAGCTTGAGATATGTCTACAGTTGCGCATATAATATACTTTCTCTGTGAGTG
>JAJQOW010001856.1:0-31459 GCA_037975125.1 Latrodectus hesperus | reverse complement strand
TGTTGCAACTATATGTCTATAGAGGGCGCACTGCACGAAAATCTTTGTTTACAAACAGAATAAGATTCTGCGCCGAGCGATGTAGATGTTCTTTGTTCTATGTTTTGTTCTTTTTCCATGTCTTGTCCTGTTTTAAGTATGTCCTATGTTAATAAAGAAATTAAAAACCTGCTCAAGGTAAGCTTATTTAGAATTTGAATTTATTATTAAGATGAATTGAGAAACATGATTAGCAATAAGAGAAGTTTTATTAGAAAAATATAACATGGTGCCGAAACCCGGGAAACTAGCCTTTAGAATTTAGATTATGATTTTTATTTTGTACTTAAAGTAAATAAGTAACAGAATACAGCAGTATTTGATTTCATTATTTGTTTTTTGGCTTGTATGAAAATATATTTAATTATTTTATTGTTCGCTCAATATATTTGAAATTAAATATGTCGGTCGATTCGAACGAAACAGCGGTTGCTTTGAATCTTGATAAATTGAAAAGAAAACGCTCAACAATTAGAGGTTTGTTAACAAGAATATTAAATAAGGTTAATGAGCAGCTGGAATTAGAAATTGTTGATAAAGCGACTCTAAACGAACTTTTACAACAATTATGCGAAAAGTCAGAGCTAATTTATGAATTAGACTTAGAAATTGAAAATTATATCAATGATTTAGATCTGCTAGAATCGGAAATTATTTCAAGTCAGGAAATTAGAGAAAAGGTAATTTCTACTAAATCGAAAATAAACACTTATTTGAAATCGGAACCGAAACTATTAGGAGTAGCTAATGTACCCGTAACATCGAAAAACGAAATTAATGTAAGACTACCAAAATTAACTATAGAACCATTTTATGGTAAATACGAAAATTGGCAAGAATTTTGGAGTCAGTTTGAGGGATCGATACATGAAAATAAAAATTTGTCAAATACGGATAAATTTAGCTACTTAAAATCGTTTTTGAAAGGTGAAGCTTTAGTTTCGATTCAGGGTTTGACTTTAACCGAAAATAATTATTATACTGCTGTAGAGTTACTAAAGAAAAGATATGGGCAAAAAGATATCATTGTTAGAGCTCATATAAATGTGTTGTTAAATATGCGTCCTGTAAAATCATGCGGCCAGTTGAAAGAATTACGCCAGCTGTGCGATACATGTTATGTTCAAGTTCGCTCACTTGAAGCCGCTGGAATACAATTGAATAATTATGGTAGCCTGTTATTTCCTATCTTATTAAAATTGTTGCCAGAAAATATAGTTTTAGAACACAATAGATATAATAAAAATGATGATTGGGATTGTTTAAAACTTTTAGAATTTTTGAGAAATGAAATCGAAAATAGGGAAAAAACAATTTTATTTCGTGATACGAATGAAGTGAAAGACCAGTCGCACTCAAAGGGATACCCGAAGTATTTCGCAGCGAAAGGTCATAATTCTTTTCACCCCACACAAAAATACAAACAACAAAATGCGACGGCGCTGGCGTTAAATGTCGGAACCGCAGAAAAGGAGGGGGAATGCGAATTTTGCGAGAGTGACACTCCAAATAAACATAGTAGTAAAGAATGTCTTAAGTCTATTCTCGAGAGGAAAAACGCCTTAAAACAGAAGGGGAAATGTTTTTTATGTTTTAAACGAAACCACACTGCGTATAACTGTTTTTCGAAAATGCGATGTAATAGTTGTAAGGGGAAACATAATAGTTTATTACATGAATATATTAATAAAATTGATGTGAAATCGGATACTGCTGTCACTTCTGTTTCAGAAGAGGATAAAATTAATAATATTTATTTGCAAACCGCAACTGTAAATATTGTAGGAAATAATAGAAATAAGAAATTTCGATGTTTGATAGATAATGGTAGTTGCCGATCTTTTATCCTTGAGCGGGTTTCTAAAGAGTTAAATTTAAAAATAGTAGGACAAGAAGAGTTAAAAATTTATACGTTTGGTTCTACTGAACCAGTTATAGAAAAAAGAAATAAAGTGAGAGTTGAAATAAATTGTCCCTTTATGCGAAAATACTTAGTTATCGAAGCTTTAGAAACACCGAATATTAGCAATGCTCATATAAGTGCACCTGCAAAAGATATAATTATACAGTGTAAGAAAAACAGAATAAAAATAGCGGATCAAAGCTTCAATGAACGGCATTTACAGCTTTCTCTGTTAATAGGCAGTGATTATTACTGGAAAATTGTGACTGGTAAAGTTCGTAGATTGTCAGGAACTTTAGTTGCATGTCAAACAATGTTCGGCTGGACGATTAATGGTTCAGTTGCTACATCAAATAGGATGATCACACAGCAATCTGCTAACGTTATGAAAGTAGCTGTTCATACAATAGGAAGCAATCTAGATGTTGAATCTAACATGATATTGCGTAAATTTTGGGAGATCGAATCAATTGGAATTAAAAACGAAAGTAATAATACTGATAAGGAAAACGAAATTTTAAATCAGTTTAAAAAATCCATTAGTTTAAAAGATAACCGTTATCAAGTTAAACTACCCTTTAACGAAAAGGTTGAGGAGTTGAAAGACAACTATGAAATAGCTTTTAACAGACTAAATAGTTTAACTAAGAAATTTAAGAAAAATCCAGAATTCTTCAAAAGATATCAAACAATTATCGATGGTTACCTTGAAAGAGGAATAGCAGAAGAAGTTTCTGATAATCCCAAGAAAATATCATTTTATCTCCCACATCAAGGAGTACTTAGAGAAGATAAGGTTACAACAAAACTCCGCGTGGTATTTGATGCCTCTGCTCATGCCACAAATTCCCTTTCATTAAATGAATGCTTAGATGCTGGACCAAATCTTAATCCAGAATTATTAGGAATATTAATTAACTTTCGACAACATAGAATTGCGTTTACAGCGGACATTGAAGAAGCGTTTTTGCAGATCTTACTTTCACCTGAAGATCGAGATGCAGTTAGATTTCTTTGGTTAAACGGGGAATTAGAAAAAGAATATAAAATTCTCAGAATGACTCGAGTTATTTTTGGAGCAACTTGTAGCCCATTTTTGTTAGCAGCTACACTTAAGCATCATGCTGAAAGTTTCAGAGATAATTATCCAGTTGTTAGTGATTTAATTGAAAATTGTATGTATGTTGACGATTTAATAAGTGGTGCAGACAGTGAAAAAGAAGCCATAGAAATTAAACAAGACATGAAAAAGGTTTTGCAAAAGGCTAGTTTTAACATGAGAAAATGGAAAACAAACTGTGTTTCCTTACAGCAGAAATGGGACGAAGAAGAAAACCCTGGTCTGGTGCCATTAGCAGATTGTAGCAAGGTCTTAGGATATTATTGGGATAGTAGAAAAGATACATTAAAGATTCCAGTACCAGAGGTTACCATACTGAATCCAGATGAAGAAATTACAAAGAGATTTATATTAAAAGTAATTGGTAAACTCTATGATCCTATAGGATTTATTAATCCATTTACTGTTACGTGTAAAATCCTTGTTCAGGAATGCTGGATTACTGGATATGAGTGGGATAAACCATTACCATCAGACATTCAAAAAAGATTTAAAAGGTGGTGTGAGGATTTAACTAATTTAAAGGAAATTCAAATCGAAAGACATTACTTTAAAAGTAACAGCATTAAGGGAATATCTGACATTCAATTGCATTGTTTCAGCGATAGTAGTATTAAAGCTTATGGTGCTGTCGTTTATATTAGGTTTATTGAGAATAATGAAATAAAAACTACATTTGTTTCATCAAAATCTAGAGTTGTTCCCTTGAAAAAGATGACTCTTCCGCGTTTAGAGTTAATGGGTGCTGTAATAGGTTGTAGGTTAATGAAATATATCTTGCATAAAATTAATTTGGAAGTAAATAACTGCTTTTATTGGACTGATTCTATGATAGTACTTCATTGGGTGAAAGGAGATGCTAAAAGATGGAAACCATTTGTTTGCAACCGAATAATTGAAATTCAAGGCATCACTGATCCCTCATCATGGAACTACTGTCCAGGGGAAGAAAATCCTGCTGATGTTTTAACGAGAGGTGAAAATTCTTTAAGGTTGAAAGAAAATCGAGCATGGTTCAATGGACCTTATTGGCTTTCTGAGGAACGTAACCATTGGCCTATAGCATATCCAGACCCAGAAATGAAGATAGCTGAAGAGGAAAAGAAGAAGAAAAAATGCATAATTTTACAAGCTATTTGTATTGAGTCAAATACTAAGGACTTATTGGAGATATGTAAAATTAATAATTTTACAAAATTACTTAGAGTTACTGCGTGGATCAAAAGATTTATTTTTAACTTGAAAAATAAAGGGAATAAAAAAGGACCACTGTCAGCTGAAGAGTTGAATGATTCCGAAATTTACTGGATTAAAAGAACTCAAGAGAAAGAATTTTCTACAGAAATAAAAAGTTTAAATTCTAACCAAAAGTTACCAGTTTCTTCAAAAATAGCCTTGTACAAACCATTTCTTGATAATAATGGACTGATTAGAATAGGTGGGCGATTACAGTTTTCAGACTTGAGTTATGAACAAAAACATCCTTTGTTGCTGCCTGGTAAGGACGAGTTCACTGAATTAATTATTCGCAGATGTCACGAAATCACTGGGCACGCTGGGTTATCAGAGACACTATCAGAAATGAGAGAAAGGTTTTTCATCCCTAAAGGCAGGCAAAGAGTAAAATCTTTAATATTCAAGTGCAATTTATGTAGGAAATTCAGAGCGAAGCCTGCTACTGAAGAGATGTCTTGTTTGCCCCCAGATCGTGTGAGGGAAGCATTTCCATTCGAAATAACTGGATTAGATTATTTAGGTCCTCTGTACATAGTCGAAAATTCAGAAACGAAGAAATCATATATTTTGCTATTTACTTGCGCAGTAACACGTGCTATACATTTAGAGCTGACAACTGATATGTCAGTACCGTCATTTTTGAGAGCATTTAAAAAATTTATATCCCGTCGAGGACTATGTAAAACAATATATTCAGATAATGCGAAAACTTTCATTAAAGTGAAAAGAGATTTTAATCTTTTAAATGAAACTTTAAGCAAAGAAGAATGCCGAAATTATTTTAGTGAACGAAGAATAACTTGGAAAAACATCGTAGAAAAGGCAGCTTGGTGGGGAGGATTTTGGGAGAGACTTGTTCGCTCTGTGAAGACCTCCCTCAAGAAAGTTTTAGGAAAAACATCTCTAAATTATTTGGAGCTTGAAACCACGGTCGTAGAAGTTGAAGCCATTTTGAACTCTAGACCACTAACTTATATAGATGAAGAAAATGAGTCAGTGATTCTCACACCTGCTCACTTCCTGATAGGTAGACGAATATTGTCTCTTCCTGGACAATCCGTACTACCCCTTTCAACGAAAGATGTCCTCACCAGAAAATATAAGCATCAACAAAAAATAGTGACTGCCTTTTGGAACAGATGGAAAAAATCCTATCTTTTGGAATTAAGGTCTGCTCATCAATCCACCTTGAGAAAGAAAAATCCTATTTTAATAAAGAAGGACTCAGTTGTTCTAATTCACGAGGATAAAGTGCCAAAGCTTATGTGGAAGTGTGGTATCGTCACAGACGTTCATGTTGGCAGAGATGGAAAGACACGATCCTGTACAGTGAGACTTCCGTCTGGGACTCATTTGAAACGTCCAATTCAGTTGCTGTATCCAATCGAACTTTATGAAAATTGAACTTTATGATACATTTAGTAGCATTGTTTAACTTTATATTTTCTTTTTCTTTTACAGAATTGTAGTAGAATTGCTGCTGAAATAATGAGTAGCTTTATAATTACTGTAAGCAGTATATGTATGTATCTTTATTTAGGTTTGATTTTTGATATTGAAATTAACTTTAAAAATTAATATGTAAAGCTAATACACAGTCCAGTCACATTAATGTGACCATCTGTCAAAAGCCAGAATAACCACCTTTCGCAGAGCGGACTGCTGCGAGACGTGCAAGAAGAGAGTCACTTAGGTCCCTGAAGGTGTTCTGTGGGATGTTGAGCCATGCCGACTCTAATGCCGTGGCCAGGTGTGCTAGATTACGCGGTTGAGGATCCAAGGCGCGAACAACTCGATCGAGATGGTCCCACAGATGCTCGATTGGGTTTAAGTCAGGAGAGTTTGCTGGCCAGGGGAGGATGGTAAGCAGATCCTGGTGCACTTCGAACCACACACGTACACTGGCAGCTGTATGGCACCTCGGATTGTCCTGCTGGAAGATGCCATCATCCTGAGGAAAAACAATGCGCATGTAGAGGTGGACATGGTTCGCAAGGACAGATGCGTACTTATATTGATCTATCGTGCCTTCCACAATGATCAGTGAACCCAGAGAATGCCAGGAAAACATTCCGCAGACCATAATGCTCCCGCCTCCAGCTTGGACCGTTCCGGCAATGGTTGCACGGTGGTTCCTTTCAGAGGTTTCACGTCTTATACGCCAACGTCCATTTGTCCGATGGAGCATAAAACGCGATTCATTTGAAAACGCAACCTGCCACCACTCAGTGGATGTCCAGCTGCTGTACTGGCGTGCAAATTGTAGCCTTCACCGTCGATAATCAGCAGTCAGCATAGGTGCACGAACCAGACGTCTGCTTCGAAGGCCCAGACGCAGCAACGTTCGCTGAATAGTACTTTGGGAGACACTTTTGGTAGCCCCTTGGTTCATTTTGGTGGTCAGTTGCTCAACGGTAGCCCGTCTATCTGCCCGAACGCATTTCCACAACCGTCGTTCGCCTTTGTCATCTATGGCCCGTGGTGCACCACATTTGCCACGTCGCTGATTTTGAACAGTCCCATTTTGCCATGCACGGTACACATTTACCACGGTGGCACGCGAACAGTTCACAAACTAAGCCGTTTCGGAAATGCTTCCACCCTTGGCCCGAAAGCCAATGATCATGCCCTTTTGGACGTCGGATAAATTGCTTCGTTTCTGCATCACGCCAACGATTGAAGTGTTTCCCGAAGCCCTCACACACCCTTTATATACGCTCAACTGCACTGTGCTGCCACCTGCCTTCTGTGATTGGTTATTTAACTCTGACGTGGAAAGTACGTGGTGGTCACATTAATGTGACTGGACTGTGTATATATATTGATATTTACATTATTATGTTGTTACAAAGGCATATGCTATTATTACTAGAACATAGTATTATTATATGATTATTATTAAGTATTGGTCTTATTGTTTTGAAAATCTGTGAATTAACTTAGTATTAATTTAGACTCTACTCTTGATGAACTTTTGAAGTTCATCGGGGGGAGGATGTTGCAACTATATGTCTATAGAGGGCGCACTGCACGAAAATCTTTGTTTACAAACATAATAAGATTCTGCGCCGAGCGATGTAGATGTTCTTTGTTCTATGTTTTGTTCTTTTTCCATGTCTTGTCCTGTTTTAAGTATGTCCTATGTTAATAAAGAAATTAAAAACCTGCTCAAGGTAAGCTTATTTAGAATTTGAATTTATTATTAAGATGAATTGAGAAACATGATTAGCAATAAGAGAAGTTTTATTAGAAAAATATAACATGCCTATTAAACCACTAGATCTTCTACACACCACTTGCATCATAACGTACTTCCGTTTTCGCTTGAGGATTACAATAAACTAATACAGGTTGCTGTATGAGGCTATTTTTCAATAATCGAAATGACTGTTCTTGTTCCTCTTCCCACTTGAAAAATTTTTCTTTTTGCATGAGTCGTGATAAAAATTCTACATATTGTGCATATTTTTCCACAAATCTCTGAAAATAATCAGTCAAACCAAAAAATCTGCGATTATCAAAAATATTTTTAGGAGTTGAAAATTCCTTTTATTGATATAATTTTTCTTATTCCTGGTTTCATTCCCTTTCCATTAGCAATAAATCCTAAAAAGTCTACTTCTTTTTTACCGAATTCACATTTTGACAATTTTAAAGTCAAATCAGCAAATCTAAGTTTGTCTAATACCTTTTTTATTCGTTCAATCATATCAGTCCAATTTTTAGCTGGCATCTAAATACCATCTAAATAACACAAAATTTTCTTATTTCACAATGGTCACTTAATATATTAATGGTTATATTATAACAATGGTTACCTAATATATTAATTTCTGAAATTCTGAAAGTGCATTTGCCAAACCATAAGTCACACTTTCAAACTGACTTGTTTCATCTGGGGTAATAAAAGCAGCTTTTTTTACTTAGCTTCTTCCGTAAATGGTATTTGGAGACAACCATGAGCTTTAACTTAGCTTTTACTAATGTCGTGAAAATATTACATTCATCAAGACAATATAATAAATCATCAATTATGGGCAAAAGGAGTTTATCTTTAATTGTCTGATTATTTAATTTTCTGTAATCTACAACAAGTCTATCCTCACCAGTTTTTATTTCAAACTAACAAACCTGGAATGGCATAAGGTGATCTTGTTACAGAAACTATTTTGTTTTCCTTCCATTCTTTAACAATATTTTTAATAGAATTTCTCTCAGCTGCCTTTGTTTTATAGGGACGTATATAAACTGGTTTATTTCCTAGAACTTCATTAATTTCCATCTTAATTAGTATAGTACATCCTAACTTACACACATATTCATCTCTCGCACTAAACAATCTCTATAATCATTAATTAATTTCCAACTTTTTATCATAAGAAGTAGTTTCGTCAAATATAATATCGTCAATTTTAATCGCGCATTTAACCTTATTTACAGTGTATACTGTATCTTCAGTTGCATTGCAAATACTATTAAATAGAAGAATATATTCAGAATTTAAATCTCAATCCTGCGATATGTCGGTTACCCTACTCAGATACTGATTTTCTTTTAACTTAATGTCAAAACAGCCACTATGAATATAATAGGAATTATCGTTTTACCATTCCTAATTACAAGAACACAGAATCAAATTTTTTTCTTTACCCTCTAATAATACACAAGAGAGTTTTTCCATATTGTCCGTTTACGCCTGAATAAAATTTCATTATTTTTTTCTATTATAATAGGTTTTTCTGTTTTTAACTTCTTGTTAATGTTTTGATTCGACTTAGACTTTAGAAAACAGTATACTATTCAAATACCAGATGTGAAATTCAGAGCCAATTTTCGGGGGAACGTGATTTCTGTTTTGTCTAGAAAGTTTCTTCCTACAATTAGGTCAAACGCCATAGCATCATCGTTCACAACGAATATTTCAAGTGTTACACTGACGTCATCGATTTTTAATTCTACTTGACTTTTCCCAAGTGTGAAATCAGATGTTAAAGTAGAAGCAAATCCAAACAATTTTCTCCTTAACGGAATTACATTCAGTTCTAATTTAATTACAACCGATTTCTTTAAAAAAAAAATGCTCGATCTATTAAGCTATTTATCGAATACTCAGAGTTATTATTTTTGCTTCTTTTATATAAGCATTTAAAGGGGAAAGGGTTTGAACGTTTACCTTCAAACTATTTTTGTCTTTATTTATCGAACAAAGGCGTTGTGTATGTCTACTTTCACCACATTCTCTACAAATTAAACTTTTTCTTTCTTTTGGATAATCTTTAGAAATATGCCCATAATCATTACTCTTAAAGCATTTAATGCTATTTTCATCACTACGAGAGCAAAATTTCGTTTTTCTTCGAATATGTTTCGTTTTTCTTTCGAATAAAAACACTCATTCTTAGTAAACTTTTTAAATTCGTGGTTTTCTCTTCACTTTGGAAATTTTCATTTTTACAGCGACATTAAATTTGCTTACACAACTATCAAAATAAGATCTTTTCTCAAGAAATTTCGCGTTTTTGTTTTCAACACAAGATTTTATTCCGACTCTAACATTCTCGTATGAATCTAATTTTTCCGGATTAGTGAAGTTGGACCTATGTGTGTGGAATGGACCATCTATGAAGTGATTATGAAAGGTGGGGGAAACACTTTTCTCTGGTTGATTGTTCAGTAACACAATTAAGTCTTTTAAGTTATACTAGATTCGTAATTTTAAGACCATCTAACCACTCCTTAAAGTAATTTCGTCTCGTATCTCAAAGTGAAATCTTTCCATATGTTTTTAATTGTACGAGAATGATCGTAAAATTTCTGATGAAATAGTTTTAGACTTAGTTTAAATCATTTTAATAAAAATTCCTTCACGAGATAGTAATTACTTTTTTATCTTCCGGTTCGGGGGCAATGGACCGAGTTATTTCGTTTGATATAAGTCCTAGAAGTTGAAAAACCCAATGAGCTTCATCTAAACTTATTCACTTGTCTTTCGAATAATATAAGGTAAAAATTATATCGCCTTAATTCACATCATATTTTTGCATAAATTGTAGCAAATTGTAACAATCACGCTTTTCTGAATTAGAATTACTCGCATTACTAGCATTTCCTAATGCATTTTCATTTAGCAAACGTAATTTTTCCAGCTTAAACTCGCGAGCTGCCCCTTCTTCTTGTAAGCGTTATTTTTCTAGCTCAAACATGCGAACTGCTTCTTCATCTTGTTTTTGGGCCAAGTGATCTTCAGTAATGCCTTCAAATAAAACTTAATACTCGAATTAATTGGGAACAAAATCTTCATCATAATTTTTAGAACTAATAATAATGTTCTTTAATTCCATTACCTTATAATATTGGGGAACAGTTTCTCCTAATTCAGTACCTAAAGTAATTAAATATTTTTGCCTTTCACCAGAAACGAAGCCATTTTAAAGCATACAGAAATCAAAAGGGTAAATAAAAAAGGACTCTCACTTGACACTTTCGTTCAAATGTTAATGTAACTCGTTATAATTTCAAAAACCTTTCCTCATAAATTCTTCTTTTATTCACACAGGATTAATCCTTAGATGAGGAGCGTATTCCTATTTATAATAGTAATTCACAATCACACGAATTTCAATATCGAAACGAAAAAAAAAATGAACTTCAAAGGGTGATAAATCCCGCTTCTGAAATGTAAGCTACGTGTAGTGACTTAGCTGATTTGTTGTTGATGTCTTGCTCCAGTTAGGCTGGCAATATGGGGTGCACTACTCCACTTTTCCAACTGAACCATAATTTGGTGTGGAGTCCGACTTCTTCAATACATGCATGCCATAAGTACCCATTTATAGAGTAGGTAACGATTCACAGCCCCTTCATACAAGGAAGGACAAACACAAGAGAAAGAGAGAGAAAAAGAACATCTATGCCCGAATCTGGATTCGAACCCAAGTCTACCTTATCCGCAGTCAGGCACGCTGACTACTAGACAGGGTGGGCGGTGGACTTAGTTGATTTGCCGTTAGTATTACCTTCACTCATAGTCATGTCCAGACGTCTTAATAAAAGACTGCAATTCAGTAATAAACTACAAATTTATTGAATATCGTGTTTAGCCATTCTCTGACCGATTCTGACGGTCGGCGTACAGCAAATGAATTACTTATTATCTCTACTGAACTATTTACTGCCTCTAGCGGCTATTTTACATTTCTCACAAATATATGTATATAATTATAAGACTCTGTGAAATTAATTTGTCATGGTGGCAATGCCCTCCATATGAAATGATTTATCTGGGGATGGCTGTCCCAGATCAATGGTCTTCTGCTTGGTATCAGCTTCTAAATTACGAAGAATCACCTAATTCTGGGGTCGCAATGGCACGTCCATTGGTTGATCCTATTTTATAAAGGTGCTATTGACCCTATTTTATAAAGGTGCTAAGCACCGCTTGCGCCAAAATGGCGTCTTAGCCAATTGTCTAGATATTTAAAATAAATATAAAAGAGCATTAGAGAGAGAAAGTTATCCATCTTTTATAGTAATGTAAATATCACATCAATAAATCTTTCAAAAATTTACAAAGATACATTTTCACAGCCTTTCTCAATCAAGTCATTTTCCTACACCCTCTTTTAACATTTCGTTTCTCAGTATCTATTCTCCTCAACTTCTAATCTTCAACAATCACCATATTAACTCTTATCTGCTTTTCTAACCTGTTTACAATCAATATCTCCTTTTTTTAAAACTTATTCACAACCATTCAAATATATTATCAAGACATAGTGTGTTACATGAATGGCCACCACAAAAAGCTAATGACGTAAAAGATATTTAGAACATAATATAAATGGATCCATACATTCACAAAAATTGTAAAGAAGTAATAAAAATTAAAGTTGACAGCGAGAAACACTCAATTCTTTACTACTCAATACAATATTATTCAAAGAAAATCTCATTATCTATTATACGCTCAGGAATTGTTTGATTGGGTGACGAATTATATAAAGCAACTAATCTCACTATATTTAAAAAAATGGAATTATGTGTTAAAATGCGTTGGATTTATCGCTGACAGAACATTTTACAGAAGGTTTCAAAACCTAATGCGTAACAAGCTTTCATCACGCGTAACAGAATTAACATCATTTAAACTGTATTAATCCACTCTATTTTCACAGACGCGTATTTCCAAATGTAAGAACGCGTTCTTGGTGAAGCTGTACCAAAATCAAAATTATCATAGAGTCATTTAAATCAAATAACATTATCAAAAATTATCAATCTCAGAGAATCGTGATTATATATTATATCAAAAAGAATCCTATCAACTCCATGCTTAAATCATTGTGCTGAAATGTTGGAAACTTTATGATAATTTGTGGATATGTTAATCTTAACACGGCTAATCAAACTTTCACATGAGCTAGTCTTCGTTTGGAACGTCATCCTTTTTCAGATATTGCCTCTAGGAATCTCATTTGATATTTATAAAAACCTGCATACATAGTGATATTTTTCAGCAAATTTATAAATTAAGTCTTTTTACATTTCCAAAATATTTTTAACACTTTCAAGTTGTTCACAAAAATGAATTTATGAAAAAATATTTGATTTCATGGCAAAATGTGATATTTTTTTAAACTAAAAATGAATAAACATTGGATGCTTATTCCTTTAAAATAAAAGTATTTAGATGCAGTTTTATTGTCAAAAACACAGAAATTATTAGAATTGTCATCATATATCATTTCGATAGGGTCACATTTAGTCTTTGAATCTTTTCATGCAAAAGTAAAAAGTACACCACTTGAAATTACAATATATTCATTATAAAAAGAAGTAAAATTTTATAATTTTAGTATCAGTTTAAAAATTAGCAGCGTAATTCACTAACATAAAGTTTTACAATATTTTTTATTAAACAATATCTCCATAAAAATACTATTAATAGAAATGCAATTCATAAAAATTTCTTTTAATTCAGTTAATTTTCTAAATAATTCTGGAACATCTAAACTGTTACTGAATTCATATTTAATTCCTAATATAACGAAATCTGAAAGTCTCGTTTAAATACTTCTTATTCGCAAATAATTCCTGATTATTTTTAGTTTGGAAAGACTATACGTTCTCCAGGTGTAATTCTTTGAACAACCTTTAAGTTTTAAACAAATTAAATTTTTTTATCAATTTTAAAACTTCTTAAAATTGCAAATTTTTGTCATTAGATAATGTGTACGATTATTTTATTACAACGGTTTAGTTTCTGACAATAATTGAACTTTTTGAGTTGACCAAAATTACAAAATAATTAACAACTTTCTTTTATATGTATCATATAGAAAAGAGTAGCGACTATTGGACGTTACAGATGAAAAAATCTTTTTTCCAAAGAAGTACTTGCAACATCAGCTAGGTAATAAAAAATTCAATTTTTTTCTTCGAAACGCTTATGAAATAATCTTTACTTTTATGATTGAATAGGTATTTCAGCTAATGAACACTTTTCTTCGAATATTTTTTTTTTTAAAAAAAACGTTATTTTACTTGTCAGATAGATGTATAATAAAAACGTATTTTCTTAGGAATTTTTAACTCTAGGAAAAAAGAAAATAACTGTTGAGCTGATTTAAAACAGTGATTGGAAATTTCCAAAGATATAGTGATTTAAAATTTCTGAAGAGATAGTTAATTCACTATGGCTCAGAGGCACCTTCTCAAACGCAAGCAGTTTTGTCAATTATTAAGAAACGGTTCGATATTATTACAGTAATGACAGACAAAACTATTTCAGCCTTTAAACTATGCTCTATTAACAAGAAAAATAACCAGTATCTTAAGCCAGTAAATTAACAATATCTGAAAATGGTAAATTAGATGTGTGGCGACTCATAATCGACTGATTTTGAATTTGATTATGAAACTTATTTTTATAATTCCAAGTTGGCAGTAACTTGAAAATAATGTGAGAATATGTAAACACTATAACAATCGCATTTTCGTCTATTTTCAATACCGTCGTCTATTTTCAATTTTATTGTCAATAAATATGTTTACATTGAAATGTATAATTACTAACTATACAGAACTACAACATTGGTGACTTAAGGTGAAAAAAACACCTCCTATAAAAGAATCGAGTGACAGTGGTCTAGAGTTTCTATTTCAAATATTTAATAAAACTCCAATGAAACACAATTATAGATAAACACTGACTAACAATTAATCTAATTCGAATCATATTAACATTAGGAATGATTAATTCCTATCGACAGAATCAAAATACGTTTTTACACATTCTCTCGATACGAATCATCTATTATTTCTTCTTTACAGATGGCGCTCTCAGTGCTGCGATGGGATCGTTCCATGAAATTTTTTTAAATATTCTTATGAACCATCGATTGCAGAATAACAAATGCAAGTAATTCATTTGACACGCTTCCATAATAAATAATTTTTTTGGTGTAGACCATGTTCATGCTCTAGAAACAACATTACCACCGAAATAATTTTTCTTATTATCATCGACGTTTTCAGGATAATGCACAAATATACACAATCTTGTGAATATTCAAGACCACAATCTGGTGTGATGGACTTAATTTACCAAATAATCAGGAAAACTAGAACCCATGACTAGAATCGCTACTTGTGGTCATGAAAACTTTTATTCTGAAAAATTTCACCTATTTGTATTTGACCACAAAAAAACCCTTCACCAGAGTTATTTAATTGATTCTGGAAGCCGATATAAGTAATATACGTAAACCAAATATGCTTATGAAGCCCACTAAATTTGAACTTTTCGCTGCTAATGATTCGCCAATAAAAACTTATGGACAAAAATTTGTTGCTCTCGATCTACACTGTTGGCCACCCTAAATGCAACCCCCTTAATATATCATCCAAATAATATGAAATTTAAACCATGCGTTAGTGGAGGTGAGATATGCAAATGATTAGAATTTCAGCTCAGATGCACATCACGCACACCTGTGGCACCAATTCAAAGCATTAATAAGAGCTTGGAGAATTCAACGATTTCAAATTTGGCAATTGTGTTTTTACTGTGGTTTTTCCAAATAAACGATCAATTATGCCTCGTAGAAAACAGCGATCATTTTTGATCAAGTGTTTGAGTTCGGCTTAGGAAGGATAGTGCCCTACCGAGATTGTGGATTATCTTTCAAGAAAATCTATAAACGTGCTGGACGAAACCAAACAACTGTAATGTGGATATGTGATCGTTGGATCCAGTAGGGTAAGACGAGCTGACGTGTTTGATAGCTTCCACCTCAGTGCAGCACTTCACTTATTGACAGACAAATTGTACGCATGGCAGTGACGGATTGTTCAGCCACATCACGAACCATAACATAGCACATTCAGTCTGTAATGCATCATCCAGTGTTTGCGCGTATCATTCGACGGCCATTTGCAGCAGAGTGGTCTGTTCGCAAGATGTCCATTACTTCGCCTACCCTTGACGCATAACCACAGAGTCTCCACCACCAGTGGTGCGATGAAAGAAGGATGTGGATGGCAGAATGGAATGAAATTGTCTTTACTGACGATTCATGCTTGTTTGCGACACCATAATAGTCACACTTGAGTCTGGAGACACCGTGAAGAGAGGATGCTGAAAAATTGCATTATTCCCCGCCACACTGGTCCTACACCGGATATTATGGAATGGCGCGGTATTGGATAGCACTGTCGCACTCTTCTAGTACGCATTGCAGGTACTTTAAACAGCCAATGTTTGATCTCCGAGGTGTTGGAGCCAGTTGTCCATCCTTACCTTCAGGGCTTCACAGCCATATTTCAACAGGATAATGAGATACCACGCCTGACACGTATTGTCCAAGGATTCTTCGTCAATCGCCAGATTAAATTGCTTCCCTGGTTGGATCACTCTTCGGATCTTTCGCCGATAGAAAACATGTGATCCAGGGTTGTTCTATGATTGACCTAGATTACATCCCCAGCTGCCACACCAGATCAACTTTGGCAACGCGCGAAAGCAGCTTGGTCTGCTGTATCCTGTGAGCAATGAAAAATCGCCACTAGAGTGCGAACACAAAAAAGAGTCAGTTGATGTACGTCGATCGCGAGATGCGGTCAGAGATTTGGCGAAGCGCAATGTTCAATAAAGTTGTTATTTGTTACTGAAACGCAGTATTCTCATTTAAAACGTCCTGACATGGTTATAAATATAAATAACCTTAAATGATATATTAAGTAAAAGCACGTAGGCTTTTTTTAACATTTCAGAAGTGGGATATTTATCACCCTTTGATGCTAGTTTTGTTTTCTTCTCCGATATGGAAACTCGTATATGCTTGTGAATTACGATTAAAAATAGGAATACGCTCCTCATAAGTAAGGATTAATTTTGGGTGAACAATACGGAAGAATTTATGACGAAAGGTACTTGAAACTACGAGTTACATCAACATGGAATAAAAGAATCGAAAATACGCAAGTGAGTGATCTTTTTTTATTTTGCGCTTTTGATTTCTATAAGCTCTAAAATGACTTCATTTCTGGCGAAAGGAAAAAAGATAGATTTAATTACTTTAGCTACTGAATTAGGAGAAACCGTTCCCCAAGATTGTAAGGTAATAGATTTAAGGAACATAATCATTAGTTCAAAAAACTATAAAGAAGAATTTGTTAAAATTTTATTGGAAGGTATTATTGAAGATCGCTTAGCCCAAAAACAAGAAGAAAAAGCTCGTGAGTTTGAGTTACAAAAATTACGTTTACAGAATGAAAATGCATTAGGAAATGTCGGTAATGCGAGTAATTTTATTTCAGAAAGGCGCGATTCTTGCAATTTGCAACATATTGTTACAAATTTGTAAATAATGATTATATTTGTCTTAAAATATCTCAGACAGATCAGAAATTCTCACATTTTGGGCAAAAATTGCGGTATTTAGACGTGTTGTAGTTTAAAAGCGGATTTCCTAATGATTTGGCGACTTGGCGACAGTTGGCGAGATTCTTGGCGACTTGGCGACGGTTGGCGAGATTTTTGGCGACTTGGCGAGAAATCGATACTTCTGGAAACATCCATCACCTAAGCTCTAGGACCAATATTTTTCGAGATAGCCTAGAAGCTTCCAGAACCTTGGCGAAATTGGTAGATTTCTCCGCCAAGTCAGGTATAAATACCGCAGCCCGACATGGAAGAGTCAGTTTTGTGAAGACAGTCAGTGAGTGAATACGCGCGATTGGTTGTGACTGCTAGTTGTTCTCTGTCTGAGGTATTTGAGACCTGTGATTAGAAGCTGTTTCTTATTATATCTGACGAATTGTAGCTGTATAATTGTGATTGTTACAGCGGGAATTTCGTTTATCAAGTGAGATTTTTAACGAATAAAAGTCTTGTGTTCATTAAGTGGTCGCTTTATTCAACTCACAATCAACACGAACCCGTGGAGCTCGGTACAACTGGTGTCAGAATCGGGGTTGAAGAGTTGATGCAGCGTGTCACAAGAAAAATGGATATGGATTTAATGAAAAGTCTTCTCGAAAAATTAGCGGAGCAGATGGCTGAGATGAAAGCTGGACAAGAAGATATGAAAACCGAGATGAAAGCTGGACAAGAAGAGATGAAAGCTAGACAAGAAGAGATGAAAGCTGGACAAGAAGAGATTAAAACCGAGATGATGAAAGAGATAAAATCTGGACAGGAGGTGATGAAAGCTGGACAAGAAGAGATGAAAGCTAGACAAGAAGAGATTAACGCCGAGATGATGAGAGAGATAAAATCTGGACAGGATGAGCTTAAGAAGGACATTGTAAGTGTTAAAGAAGAATTCTCCAACATCATCCAGGAGAAGATGAATGCAATGGAGGATAAGGTAACTTCAGTAGAAACTAAAGTTCTAGAGATAGAAGAAAACGTGGAAGAAGCATTAGACAATATCAATAAGGAGATTGAAAGCTTGAAGAAGCAAATGTCAAACAGACATGAGGAACCCAACGTGACATTTGTGCCTTCCCTAGCCAATATTAAACTCTCAACATTTGATGGGAAATCATCCTGGCAAGTATACAAGACCCAGTTTATGATGGTAGCGGAAGCTAATGGATGGAATCCCCGAGCCCAAGCTTTTCACCTGGCGGCTTCTTTAAGAGGAGACGCGGCTGACATCCTCGAGACGCTTCCGGAGGAGCAGAGGCACGATTTCCAAGCCCTATCGAGTGCGCTTGAGCTGCGGTTTGGAGATAAGTGCACTAAAGAATATAGCAGACTACAGTTAAAGTCCCGCTATCAAAAAGCGGGTGAAAGTCTTCAAGAATTGGCTGCCGATATTCAGCGACTTTCCCATCTAGCATTTTCGGACTGCCCAGCTGAGACACGTCAAGATCTGGCTCTCCATCACTTCATCGATAGTGTGAGGGATCCGGAGATACAGAAAACACTTAGACTCGCCGATGTCAAAGATATTGGATCTGCCCTAGTCTACGCACATAAGATAGAGGCTGCCCAGCAGGCCGCGCGTAAAGACCGGCACTCAATCAGAGCCGTCTCTACTACTGATACGGACTATGATCTCAGAAAGCAAATCGAAGATCTGCGGCGAAAATTCCGTAACTTAGAATTGAGTAAAGGTGGCAGAAACACGAAAATTCAGTGTTGGACTTGCGGTGCAGTCGGACACGTTCAGAGAGACTGCCCGAAACGAAAAAATGGTGGAAATGATCTTCCACCACAGCAGGGAAACTAATATGTGGCCATCTCGCGGGGCGGAGATGTCCAGAGAGTCAGAAGCCCCATTTCAAATTGTTTCACATTTCTTCCGTAAGTAGCGGCGACAACGGACTTTTCGTTATGGGACATGTCAACGAAGTTCCCTGCAGAATGATAATCGATACTGGAGCCAACGTAACTATCATTAGGACAGATTTGGCTCGCAAACTTGGTGACAAACTCATCTGGACGCCGCCCTGCATTACCCTCCAAACTGTGACAGGTGACAAGATTAAAGTGCATGGAAAAATAAATCTAAACATTGCATTTGGTAATGCCGTGTACCATCATATGGCATATGTCGCTGATATAAATGACGAATTTATTCTTGGATTGGACTTTCTCAAAGAAAACCATTTCAAGTTAGATTTTAAAAATAATGAACTACACTCATGTTCTGAAGAAATAGCGATTTTTAAGACGAAATATTCAGATATTAAAACAGTCCATCATATAACTGCGAAGAGTGAAACAACATTACCACCAAGAACTGAGACAATAATTTGCGGAGCTCTTTCAGAAGATAATAATTTTCATTATGGATTGACTGAATATCCAGATTCCGACAATAGCGTTAAAGGAGTACTAGTGGCTTCTTCACTCGTCGATCTCTCACGAAATGTAATCCCGGTAAGAGTTGCTAATCTAAGTAATAAGGTAAAACTTATAAAAGAAGGAGAAGTGCTAGCGACTTGCACTCCAGTGACCTGTATTAACCGAAATTGTCAAGCCACACTATCTGAGCCTCCTGACACTCTAATTGATGAACTCCTTCAGAGAGCAGAGTTAGATGATAAACAGAGGAATGCTGCAAGAAATTTATTATTAGAATTCGGAGATCTCTTTTCCAAGAAATCAGATGATGTTGGGCGAACCAAATTGACGCAGCACCGAATCAATACAGGAAATCATCCACCCATTAAACAACATCCGAGAAGATTGCCATTCGCTAAGCAGGAAGAGGTGGATAATCTTCTGATGGAAATGCAGCAGAATGACATTATTGAGCCATCAGAGAGTCCTTGGGCTTCGCCTATTGTTTTAGTTCGGAAGAAAGATGGTTCTACCCGATTCTGCGTTGACTATCGTCGGTTAAACAACATCACTAAAAAAGATAGTTACCCTCTTCCTAGGATTGACGATACACTTGATGCTTTATCCGGAAAACAATGGTTTTCGACTTTGGATCTCAAGAGTGGTTATTGGCAAGTAGAGATACATCCTGAGGATCGAGAAAAGACTGCATTCACCACAGGACAAGGACTTTGGCAGTTCAAGGTTATGCCATTTGGGCTTTGCAATGCACCTGCAACGTTTGAGCGCCTGATGGAGACAGTATTACGAGGACTTTCCTACGAAGCCTGTTTGGTATATTTGGACGATATCATTATTGTAGGGCGCACATTCGAAGACCATTTAAGAAACATCCGAAAGGTGCTGGAAAAATTAAAAATGGCCAACCTGAAGCTGAATCCTTGCAAATGTAATTTATTCCGACGTGAAGTAAGCTATCTGGGACACATTATCTCTGCTGAAGGTGTAAGAACAGATCCTGAAAAGATCTCCGCAGTTAAGGACTGGAGTCGTCCAAAAGATGTCCACCAATTAAGAAGTTTTCTTGGACTATGCACATATTACAGGAAATTTGTTAAGGGTTTTTCAAGTATTGCCAGACCTCTTCACAAGTTGACAGAAGTTAAACAGAGATTTCTATGGACAGATGAATGTGAGAAAGCTTTTAAACAACTGAAGGAGGCGTTGACATCTTCGCCCGTTCTTGCATATCCCCAGCCCGAAAAATTATTCATTTTAGATACGGATGCCAGCAACGAAAATATCGGAGCTGTGTTGTCGCAAGAAATTGATGATAAAGAATATGTCATTGCTTATTGGAGTAAATGTCTATCGAAACCAGAGCGGAATTACTGTACAACCAGGAAGGAATTGCTGGCAATCGTTAAAGCCATAGAACATTTCCACCATTATCTCTATGGAAGAAAGTTCTTGCTCCGGACAGATCACGCATCCTTAACCTGGCTTTTAAATTTTAAAAATCCGGAAGGACAGGTAGCCAGATGGATTCAACGACTCCAGGAGTTTGACTTTGAAATACGTCATCGCAAAGGAACTCTTCATGGAAATGCTGATGCACTATCAAGGAAGCCGTGTAATGAAAGCTGCCGATACTGTTCTAGAGTAGAGAAGAACTATCAGCTGATAAATACTTCGGTACGCCAAGTTACTGTTTCACCTCCATCAAAACCAGACCCATGGAGTGATGAAGGACTTAGGGAAGCCCAAAAAGAAGACCCAGATATAAATCCAATTCTTGAATTGAAAGAATCTTCTAGTATGAGACCAAGTTGGCAGGATATCTCCACCTACAGTCCTGCTACTAAGCAATATTGGGCTCTTTGGGACTCACTCCATATAAGAAATGGTGTCTTATACAGGAAATGGGAGTCCGATGATGGACGTAATTTCAAATGGCAGCTTGTTCTTCCAAAATCAAGAATTTCAGATGTCTTGAAAGAATTGCACAGTAGCTCAACTGGAGGCCACTTCGGAGTAATGAAAACTCTACAGAAAGTTCGAGAACGCTTCTATTGGAGCAAAACGAGACAAGATGTAGAGAAATGGTGCCAATCTTGTGATGACTGTGCGGCACGTAAAGGACCGAAGAAACGTAGCCGAGGAAGATTGCAGCGGTACAACGTAGGAGCACCTTTTGAGAGGATAGCATTGGACATTTTGGGTCCTTTACCACGATCCTCAAATGGCAACAAATACATACTAGTTGTCATGGACTACTTTACTAAGTGGCCTGAAGCGTTTGCAATCCCCGATCAAGAGGCGACTACAGTAGCCGAGGTTCTAGTGCAACAATGGGTTTCCAGATTCGGCACACCCTTACAAATTCATTCTGATCAAGGGACAAATTTCACCTCTGTTGTGTTTAAAGGAATGTGTCAAATTCTCGGAATAGACAAGACGCAGACGACGCCACTACACCCACAATCGGATGGCATGGTAGAGAGGTTTAACAGAACCATCTTGAATAACCTCTCCCTTATGGTTTCCAGAAATCAGCAAGATTGGGATTTGAAGCTACCGCTGTTTCTGCTTGCATATCGCAGTGCTGTCCATGAGACTACCGGATATACTCCTTCACAGATGCTCTTTGGTCGCGAACTTCGTCTCCCTTGTGATCTTCAGTTTGGTCGTCCACCGGATACATCTTCATCACCAGAGGAATACCTTCGAGACCTTCAGGCACGTCTTGAAGATGTCCATAACTTCGCTCGAGACCGAATCAACCTGACGACCGAAAGAATGAAGACAAGGTATGACACAAGAGCGACGGGACATGAATTCCAAGAAGGTGACAAAGTTTGGTTGTGGAACCCGATTCGACGTAAAGGACTTTCTCCAAAGTTGCAAGCCAACTGGGAAGGTCCCTACACAGTCCTAAAAAGACTGAACGACGTCGTGGTTCGTATAAGAAAATCATCTGCTTCAAAACCAAAGGTAGTACATTATGATAGATTAGCTCCTTATCGTAATGTAGAGTAAAAATCAGTAAACCATGGTCTGTTTGTAAATAGTATAGATAATTTTAATCTTTTCTATTTTCTTGTATTTTTAGTTGCTTGTGTATGTAATGTGCTCTGTATCCTCTTGAAATGTAAATTCTTTTATATTAAATTTGGCCTCCTATCAGGGGATTGTACTGCCCGGGACGTGCAGTCCTTGAGAGGGGGCAATGTTACAAATTTGTAAATAATGATTATATTTGTCTTAAAATATCTCAGACAGATCAGAAATTCTCACATTTTGGGCAAAAATTGCGGTATTTAGACGTGTTGTAGTTTAAAAGCGGATTTCCTAATGATTTGGCGACTTGGCGACAGTTGGCGAGATTCTTGGCGACTTGGCGACGGTTGGCGAGATTTTTGGCGACTTGGCGAGAAATCGATACTTCTGGAAACATCCATCACCTAAGCTCTAGGACCAATATTTTTCGAGATAGCCTAGAAGCTTCCAGAACCTTGGCGAAATTGGTAGATTTCTCCGCCAAGTCAGGTATAAATACCGCAGCCCGACATGGAAGAGTCAGTTTTGTGAAGACAGTCAGTGAGTGAATACGCGCGATTGGTTGTGACTGCTAGTTGTTCTCTGTCTGAGGTATTTGAGACCTGTGATTAGAAGCTGTTTCTTATTATATCTGACGAATTGTAGCTGTATAATTGTGATTGTTACAGCGGGAATTTCGTTTATCAAGTGAGATTTTTAACGAATAAAAGTCTTGTGTTCATTAAGTGGTCGCTTTATTCAACTCACAATCAACACGAACCCGTGGAGCTCGGTACAATATTATGCAAAAATATGATGTGAATGAAGGTGATATAAGCTTTTATCTTATATTATTTGAAAGACAAGTGAGACGAATGGGTTTAGATGAAGCTCATTGGGTTTTACATCTTTTAGGACTTCTACCATACGAAATAACTCAGTAAAGCCCGCGAACCGGACGATAAAGCAAATGATTATTATTATGTGAAGGAACTATTATTAAAAAGATTTAAATTAAGTCCAGAAAGATTTCGGCAGAAATTTTATGAACATTCTCGTACAATTAAGAATACATGGAAAGATTTTACTTATGAGTTACGAAATTATTTTAATGAGTGGTTAGATTGTCTTAAAATTACTAATTTAGAAGATCTTAAGGACTTAATTGTTAATAAACAATTAAAGAAAAGTGTTTCCCCTACCATTCGTAATCACTTCATAGATGAATGGACCAATTTTATTAATCCAGATAAATTGGCTGAAAAATTAGATTCGTATGAGAATGCTAGATTCGGAATAAAATCTTGTATTGAAAACAAAAACATGAAATGTTTTGAAAAAAGATCTTATTTTGATAATTATGTAAGCAAATTTAATGATCGCTGTAAAAATGAAAATTTCAAAAGTGAAGTAAGAGAAAACCGCGAATTTAAAAAGTTTCCTAAGAATGAATGTTTTTATTCTAAAGAAAAGCGTAACACGAATTTTAATTCTCGTAGTGATAAAAATAGCATTCAATGTTTCAACTGTAATGATTATAGGCACATTTCTAAAGACTGTCAAAAAGAAAGAAAAATTTTAATTTGTAGAGAATGTGGTGAGAGTGGACATACCCAACGGCATTGTTCGATAAACAAAGATAAAAATAGTTTGACGGTAAATGTTGAAAACCTTACCCCATTAAATGTTTATATGAAGGAAGCAAAAATAAATAATTCTGAGCATTCGATAAATAGCTTAATAGATACGTGATCGAGCATTTCATTAGTTAAGAATTCGGTTGCAATTAAATTAAAACTGATTATAATTCCGTTAAAAAGAAAGTTGTTTGGATTTGGTTCTACTGTTGCATCTGCTTTCACACTTGGGAAAAGTCAAGTGGAATAAAGAATCGACGACGTCAGAGCAACACTTGAAATTTTCGTTGTGAATGATGATACTATTTCGTTTGACCTAATTGTAGGAAGAGACTTTCTAGACAAAACAGAAATTGCTTTCGCACGAATTGGCTCCAAATTGCACATCTGGTATTCGAATAGTATTCCGTTTTCTGAAGTGGAAGTCGAATCGAAACATCAACAAATAAAACTAAAAACGGAAGAACCTATTATAATAGAAAAAAAATAGCATAAATTTTATTCAGGCGAAAACAGAAAATATGAAAAACGGTCTTGTATTGTTAGAGGGAAAAGAAAAAAATGTCGATTCTGTTTTCGATATTAAATTTGATAAAACTATTCCTTATGATAAGAAACTGGAAATTCTGAAACTAATTAATGATTATAGAGATTGTTTTGCCATTAATATAAGTGAGTTAGGATGTACTACATTGACTAAAAATGAAATTAATGAAGTTCCAGGAAGCAAACCAGTTTGTTTACGTCCCTATAAAACAAATGCAGCTGAGCGAAACTATTAAAAGTATTGTTAAGGAATGGAAAGAAAGCAAAATAGTTTCCGAAACAAGATCACCTTATGCCAGTCCAGTATTGTTAGTTCTAAAAAAAACTGATGAGGATAGACTTGTTGTAGATTACAGAAAATTAAATAATCAGACAGTCAAAGATAAGTTCCCATTACCCAGAATTGATGATTTATTAGAATGTCTTGGTGAATGTAATATTTTTACGACATTAGATCTAGCTCATGGTTATCTCCAAATACCATTAACTGAGGAAGCTAAGTTATAAGCTGCTTTTATTACCCCAGATGAAACAGGTCAGTTTGAACGTATGATTTTTGGTTTGGCAAATGCACCTTCAGAATTTCAGAGATTAATGTATCAAGTATTATGACCATTGTTAAATAAGAAAGTTTTGTGTTATTTAGATGATATTTTGATACCAGCGAAGAAGTGGACTGATATGATTGAACGAATAAAAGAGGTATTTGACAAACTTAGATCTGCTAATTTGACTTTAAAATTGTCAAAATGTGAATTCGGTAAAAAGGAAGTAGAATTTTTAGGATTTATTGTTAATAGAGAAGGAATAAAACCAGGAATGAGAAAAAATTAGATCAATAAGAGAATTTGCAACTCCTAAGAATATTCATGATATTCGTAGATTTTTAGGTTTAACTGGTTACTTTCGGGGATTTGTGGAAAAATATGCACAAAAGGCAGAACCTTTATCACGACTCTTGCAAAAAGAAGAATCTTTCCAGTGGGAAGAGGAGCAAGAGCAGTCTTTTCGATTATTGAAAAATAGCCTCACAGAGCAACCTGTGTTAGCCCATTATAACCCTCAAGCTAAAACGGAAGTACATTGTGATGCAAGCTCTAGTGGTTTAGCAGGCATGCTTTTACAACAAGGACCAGACAATAAATGGCGGTTGGTTTATTGTGTCAGCAAAAGACAACTGAAATTGAAAAGAAGTATCATTCAAGCAAGTTCGAATTAATGGCCATTATGTGGACTCTCGAAAGATTAAGGCAGTATTTATTAGGCATAAAATTCAAAATAGTGACAGATTGTCAATCACTGATGTACATGAATTCGAAGAAAACAAACAATCCTCAGATTGCAAGATGGTGTAATTTAATTCAAGATTTCGATTTTGAAATAGAACATAGGCCTGGAAAAAAATGGTTCACGTAGACGCAATGAGCAGAGCTCCAGTTTTTGAATCAGAAGATACATTGACATCCCTCATCGAAAATAAATTAGAAGTTTGTTTGACCTTGAGTGAAGATGAACGAATATTGATGATACAGCAAGCTGATCCAGAAATACGAAAATTAATAGAAATATTCAGAAAAAAGATCAGGATAGAACAAAAGAAGAAAAACAGCTTATAAGAAATTACGTGTTTAAGAGAAACAGATTATTTCGATGCATAAACGAAAATGGAAAAGAAAAATTTCTCTATGTTATTCCAAAGAATATGAGAAAAAGTACAGTAATCAAATTCCCCGATCTTATGGGACATTTTTCTGTTGATAGAACTGTTAATAAGATAAAAGAATTGTATTGGTTTCCTTATATGAAACGTTATGTACGAAGGCACATTTCAAAATGTTTTGAATGTTGGATGAACAAAACGCCGTCAGGAAAACAGCCTGGCTTATTAAACCCAATTAAAACAGGTCGTAAACCTTTTTCAATTATACATATGGATCATTTAGGACCTTTTGTTAAGAGTTCTAAAGGTAATCAAGAACTTTTGGCCATGATAGATAATTTCACAAGATTTGTCCAATTGACTCCAGTAAAGAGTACGTCAAAATCACATGTGCTGAAGGCTCTGAAAAAGTTTGTAAATACTTATGGTCTACCTGAGAAAATAATAACAGATCGAGGAACTTGTTTCACTTCGCATCAATTTCAACAATATTGTGCTGAAAATGGTATACATCATACACTCAATTGTACGAAGCGACCATGTGCAAATGGAATGGTTGAAAGAGTTAATAGAACAATATTGTCTACCATAACAACTGGTATGGAAGATCAGAGTCATAAAGACTGGGATGTTAAAATACATGAAGTTGAGAGAAACTTGAACAACTTTGTAAACAAGTCAACTAACAAGACACCATTTGAATTGCTCCATGGTTATTCTCCACGATTCAACGATGGAATTTTGAGAAAGTTAGCCGATGAAGAAGCTCAGAGTTGGCAAGATCTATTTGTAGTGCAGGAAGAATCTCGAAGACAAATAGAAGAAAGTCAACAAAAAATAAAGAAGTATTATGATAAAAAGAGATGTAGAGCAATCATGTTTGAACGAGGAGAGATTGTCGTAATGAAAAGAGCTCCGAAATCTTCCGGCCAACCTACGAAGACACAATTTAAATACCGAAGCCCTCTTATTGTTACCGAGGTATTGCCAAACGATGTCTACCGTGTGACTCTGCTGGAAGAAAAAAAGAAAGGCCACTTCTACGCAACAACAGCTCACATTAGTCAACTAAAACCATGGCTAAATGAACCAGATTCGGATGAAGATAGTGATATCGATAGTGCCAATAGCGATGATAATGACTATTCTCTGAACAATCCGAGACGCAATCCACATAGATCCACTCGCAAGGACTAAAGTTGAATGAGGGATCCTAAATGGTGAGATCTTTCCAATTTTATTTAAAGAAGAAACTTGTAATTTAAAGGCAATGAACTTATCATAAACTATTGACTCTAAAAATAAATAACATTAATGATAATTTACTGTATACTGAAATATTCATCAAACAATATGAAAGTTTGTTGAATTTATTCTGTGAATGATTTAATATTCCTAAGTTCATTTAAAGTTTTGTAAACTTTTGTTGTAAGTAATTTTATTGGAATTTAGAATTGTACCAAGAATTACTAGGAAAAAGTGTGTATATTATTATAGTTTTTTTTTTTTTTTTTAATCTAACATAATAATTTTTCTACTTTTAATGAAAGATGTGTATTATTAATGATTATAATTACAGTAATTGTTTGTGTGAATGAAAAATAATGCTAGTTTCGTAGTTAATAATTTTATTTAATCTGCTGTGTTGAGGACAATTGTAAGGTCAGTCTGGCCGAATGTGAGCAATGAAAAATCGCCACTAGAGGGCGAACACAAAAAAGAGTCAGTTGATGTACGTCGATCGCGAGATGCGGTCAGAGATTTGGCGAAGCGCAATGTTCAATAAAGTTATTTGTTATTGAAACGCAGTATTCTCATTTAAAACGTCCTGACATGGTTATAAATATAAATAACCTTAAATGATATATTAAGTAAAAGCACGTAGGCTTTTTTTTAACAATCCCAAAAACACATCCAAAGACAAATCAATGCCAAGGCGTGTGGCAGCGGTGATCTCCAACAATAGCGGCTACTCTGGCTACTGATTTAGGCGGGAATCACACTTCACAGAAGTCTATAAATTTAATCATTTGATACTTGGTCAACATGTTATCTAAAAAAATAATTTTTTGTGATATCTCTTGTCTTTCTTGGTGTTGTAATTTGGGTGACCAGTACTGTAAATGTAAGACGATCTTTTCCTTGGAATTTTGTAATGGGAGATGTAAACACTGCTGTTATTAGTTCTAATTTTCTCAATCAGTTCATATTAATCATTGATATCAAAAATAGACTTCTTATAGATCCAAATACAAAGTTGTCAACAAAAGACGAATGTTTTACCAGACAGAATTTAAGAATAAAAACTTTGTCCGACACACTTAATTCAGAATAATTATTAAAAGAATTTTCCAATCTAACGAAACCAAGAGTATTCAGATTAAACACAATTCATTTCAACATATAGAAACCACAAGTCCTCCTGTACGTGCTCGCTTTTGTAATTCGACTTACAAATCTTTTTTCTTCACACTTGGTTTCTATTTTGATGTCTTTAGTAGATGTGAATTCATGAAAAATGCATTCGAATTTTGCCAAAAATGATGGTCCATTCCACCAAAGGTTATGATTTTTAAGTTTATTCGGACTTATACCACGAGAGGCTCAGTTTGCAGGATTTTCTAAACTTGGCACATAATGCCAGGTCGTATTTGGTAAAAATTCGTTAATTTGTGCTTCACAATTAGCTAGGAATTTCTTCCATTGATTTGAGGGTAAATTCAACGAAGCGAGAACAATTGTGGAATGTGACACCAACAGAATGTTTTGTGGAAGGAAATATTTGTGGCCGAAATTAATGCAGACTTTAATTTGCCCAACAAATGAGCACTGTATGATTCTAGCGAACTTTTTTAATGAATCTACTTTTGATTTTGATGTAATTAAATTTACTTTACGTCTCATTGCTATTTACGGATTATATATATATTACAGCAGCGTGTGCTTGTTCTGATGCATCTGAAAATCCATGTATCTCATATCTTACTGCATTATTGACTAAAACATATCGAGGAATTTTTAGATTTTCTTATTCATGCAAATTGTTCTTGAATTTATTCCAAATAGTTTCTAAATGAAACAGTGAAAAATCATCCCTATCTATTTTTTCTATCCATAATGTTTGAATTATGATTTTACCAACTATCATTAGTGGTGAAATCCAGCTCAGCGGATCGAATAATTGAGGTAACATAGATAAAATAGTGCGTTTATAGTTGTATACATGTTTACAATTCATTGATAATTTAAATAAAAATACTTCATTTTTAGCATCCTACAGTATACCTAATGTTTTAATTGCGCTATCTGATTGAATTTAATAATTATTGATTTTCAATAAATCATTGCTCAAATTTTGTAATACCAGTGGTTCATTTGGCGACAATTTATTAAGTTCACAAATCCCCCTTTTTTAATAAAGCATCAATTTTTAATCGCAATTTAATTTCATATTCGTACCTAAATTAAAATAGTCTACATAAAAGTCCTTTATAACTGCTTATGCAGCTAAAAAAATTCTTGATCTTCATTATGTACTAATTGTTGAAGGCATTTTGTAGCTATATAAGGTGCTATTGCCGTTCCGTAAGTTACACTAAGCAGACGATAAGGGCTTATTGGTTCATTGGCAGAATTTCTCCAAATTATCCCTTGAAAGTTTGAATCTTTCTGAGCAATCCTTACCTGCCTATACATTTTAGTAATGTCTGTTTTTAGTGCGATTTTCCTTTCTCTAAATCTTAATATAAGGTTAAAAAGAAGATCTGAATAGTTCGGGTTCAATTGACAAATTATCATTTAATGAAACATTATTCGTAGTTTTTACCAAAGCATCAAATATTAACTCGGAATTTAAGATCTGATTAATTTTTTATGCAATAAGAGGAATGTGATATGTAGATTCAGTATTTGTATTTAACTCATGATCAGGAACAATTTTCATACGACCCAATTTGAAATAATCACTCATAAATTTTGAATAATTCGCCATTAAGTTTGGTTGATGTATTGTTTACGTTCAATTTGTTTGAAACGATTGATTGCCATTTCCCTTGACTTACCAAAAGGTAAGGTTTAGATGGCAATTGCACAATGTAACGACCAAAATTATCCCTAGAATGGGTTTCCTGAAAATGTTTATCACACTGAATCTCTTCTTAAACCACTTACAGGCATTAGGGACTTCTTCAATTTGCAGAATTTTTGCACTGAAAAATCTATATCACTAATACTATGATTTATGTGAACAATGCCTTGTTTTGAATTCCCTGCTGCAAATTTTCCAAAGACAACCCAACCAAAAATTGTTTCATGTGCTGTCGTTGACTCAAAGGAATTTTTGATAGAATTATCAACAAATACATCCGAACAAAAATCTGCACCCAAAAGTATATCATTTCTATCTGAAACATTATAATTCGGATCCGCTAACTTTAATGAATCTTCCTTTTTTGTATCTACTGAGAACTGAGGTAAATCGCAAGTAACTTTTTTAAAATGTGCAATTCAGATGGTTTAGATTTTTTGTTGTACAGTGACATTAAATCCGCAATTACACTACCATTAGTGGTTGCGGTTTGTTTTCCAAATACACCAGAAATTCGTTATTTAATAGATTTTCTGTTTAATTTAAATTTTTGAACTCATTCTTCGTTATGAATCATGATTGTGGTGTGCTGTTAATTAAAACTCGACATTTTTTATAATTACTGCTAGAATTGATTACATTAATCATAGCTGTGGCTAGTAAAACTTGACTGTCTTCAAAAATAATTTGAACAATTATTTGATACTATTGGATCATCTTCTGAGTTCAATTTATTTTTAGAAATTGTATTTTGATTTTTATCGATATGGAATAATGTATTATGTTTGAGGCCACATATTTTTACACCCACTATTATTACAAACTGACGTTACATGATTTATTCTTAAAAAATTTTTACATACGTTATTTTATATAAGAAAATCTTTTTTCTCG
>JAJQOW010001855.1:0-31556 GCA_037975125.1 Latrodectus hesperus | reverse complement strand
ACACTTTTTATTGTTATTTTTACAGCACTTTTTATTGTATATTATTGTATATATTTTTATTTTATTGTAAAATATATTAAATATTTATAAAAAGTAATTAAAAAATATTGACACTGAATTAAAACAAGTGAATATGATCGTTTCTAAATTCAGCTTAGAATTTTTTGAAATGCTGTCAAATTTATATATATCAAAGTTAGCTAACAACTTGTATAATAAACAATAAGAAAAGTATACGTTACCTTATATTTGGTTATTAAATTTCAATAGAAATTCAACTAAATGAAAAATTATTTTCAAAATATCACCAACTTCACCAAATGAAAATAAGTGCACATAAATGGCGAAATTAATTTGATTCATTTATCACACAGAAACAGAAGAAACTTTTATCCCGCCAATTCAATGCGCATGCCCAATAGCAAACGATTTTCTGCGACTGAATTTTACAGTAAAATTTACTGTAATCATTGGTGTTCCTATAACAGTTATTTAAATAACAGTGATTTTTACTGTATTTATTCCGTTTTTTTTTTTTTTTTTTTTTTTTTTTTACATTGTGTAATGTCTCTCTAGACAGGGAGATTCCCTGTCCTGTCTACTGTTTAACATTCCTTTGGAGAAGGCTATCAGAGACTCTGGTATAAAGACTTGTGGTACTATATAGTAGGATATCCTACATTGAACAATTCAACTTCTTGCCTTCGCCGATGACATTGATATCATAGGAAGATCAAAGAGATCTATCATTGAGGCTTTTGTAGCGCTTGAGAATGCGGCAAAGGAAACGGGACTTATTAATGCACAGAAAACAAAATTTCTGATTGCAACAAATAAAACTTTTGACCCAACACCTTTGAGGATAGGTGATTATACTTTTGATTCGGTAAAACAGTTTAGTTACTTAGGAACTTTGATCTCATGTAACAATGATTTAAAAATCGAAATTAATAATAGAATCTTTCTTGCTAATAGGTGCTTTTATGGCCTCAGAAGCCAATTCAAATCTAGGTTAATTTCTATAAATACAAAATTGAACCTATAAAACCCTAATCAGGGCAATTGTTCTGTATGGTAGTGAATGCTGGACCATCATTAAGACAGAGGAGGAAAAGTTATTGATCTTTGAAAGAAATATTTTGAAGAAGATTTTTGGACCCATCCAAGTGAATAATGAGTGGAGGATTTTATTCAATCATGAAATCAATAGAAAATATAGCAAATACGGTGGGACCGATATTGTAAGAACTATAAAGACATCACGAATAAGGTGGCTGGGCCACCTGTACAAATGCACCGATGCTTTTCCCACCAAAAAAGTGACATTCTCAAATATCGAAGGGATTCGTCTTAGAGGACGTCCACCCACGCGGTGGCTGGACGATGTTGAAAAAGACCTCAAAATAATGGGAGTCAACCGATGAAGGGCTGTTACGGCTAATAGAGTCAGCTGGAAGAAGATCAGCGAGTCAGCCTTGGCCTGCAATAGGCTGTTGAGCTTGTGAAGAAGAAGAAGAAGTAATGCCTCTCATTCTATTTACTATTTTTATGTCAGACTTTCATGAAACCATCCCTCAAGGAGTTAATATGGAAATGACATATTTATTTACTGTACAAATGAAAAATTAGAAATAGTCCAAACAATTTTGGGAGAAACTCTGTAGAACATTGAAAAATGGTGTAATTATTGGAAATTGTGCAAATATCCTATCAAAAGTGTTCAGCAGTCAATTTGTCAGGGTAATCCTGATTGGTCAATACTAATAATGAAACAATGAAACATAAGTAACAATGAATGAAGTAATAATGAAACAATTGAATGGAAAGATTACCTAAAATTTCTAGTAATGCTTACAAAAAATGAAAATTTTCGTCTTTTTGTAGCATACTTAAAAAATAAAGCAATAAAAGAATAAATATTTAAAAAATACTTTCTTACGAAAATGTAGGGTATGATCGTATCCTCTAATTCAACTTTTGAATTCATCTGTCTGCAGTATTGTACATTACTCTAGCAATGTCCTCTGCCTAACTAATCCTTCAGTCTTGAAACCTTTGGAAACAATACAAGCATCTGCACTAAGATTCACTTTAGAACTATTTAGATAGACTCGTAATATTCACCTTCGTAACATTGCAAATATTGCCCCTATAACCCCTTAACTGTGACATATATTTCAGAAAAAGGGACCAATAATGAAACATTTTTTGATTGTTTAATTTATTCTTTATATTACTATAAAAATTAGAAAATGGTTTTTTATTACAAAAATAAAATTTTATAAATATAGTAACTATATTTATAATTTTTACATACTCATGAAACAGTAATGGATTACACATACATCTTATTCAATTAAAGCAAAGTAAACCAAATTTTGAAGCTAAATGTAATATAATTAGTATAATATAAAAACACAGCAATATGATTTTCAATACATATATGTTACTAATCTCTTACAGTATCCCAAAACACGGTACTGCGCACAAGCCTATATCGCACTCATTACAATAAACTCGTCTTATTCTCTTCCCTGTTTTAACAGTTTTACGACCGCATATGAAACACTTTTTGGTTGGAGTGGATTTCTTTCCCCGTTGATGGGATATGTTCTGGAAAGTGTCGACCTGTGAGGCGCAATAAGCTTACACTAGGACACCCTGGTCCTGATAGCTAAACGTTTGGTTTATTTTGTTCAACAGTTCATATTCTGAAGTTCATATTATTTTTCGCACCTCCTGCTGAAGTATACAAAATGAAGAAGTTATATAATGACTCTTCTAGGAGGTGGAAAAATATTTTCTGGTAATATTGTTTACCTGGTTTTCTAGCAACCGGGTAGTTTGTAACATGTTGATAAACTTTATCAACATCTCCCATAGTGTCGTTGTAGTCATGGACTACCTTCGGTTTCAATTTCTTTTCTTTTTTCTAATCTTCGAACTCAATTATTTCTGCGATATGGACTGAAGAAAGTATACAAACATCCTTTTTATTATGCCATTTTATAGCAATAACTTTTCCACGTTGAAAAGCGAAAACGTCGCCTTTCTTAATTTTTTTTAAAAATCAGGTGGCATTTTTTTCCTAACCGCGCGAACTGTGCAGTATGTGTCAGTACAAAACTGTTGCACTAATACATCGGCCAACTTTGAAGAAGTACAATAATTGTCAGTGATCAGACAATATTTTTTTCCTAGCAGTGGTTTCATCAGTGATATAACCACGTGACCAGACTTTCTAAGATGTTCAAAGTCAGTATCAAGTTTTGCACCCTTTCCAGTGTAAGTAATAGTGGAGAAAATGTGTCCCTATTTACTCTCGCATAATATAAATGTCTTTATCCCAAAGCGAGATCTTTTTAGGGGCATGTACTGGATCCATCCTAATCTATCCTGATACAGCACCAGATGTTCGTCTACAGTGACATCGTGATCTGGAATTTATAAAGAAGAAAAATTTTTATTTAGATGTTGAAAAATTGGAAAATTTTATTAAGTTTTGGATTAGGATGATTGAGTAGATCAATGTCTTCATTGTTCACAAAATGCAGATACATTTTTTATTATTTAAAACATATCATATGTCATAATATTCCGAAAGAACTGAGTTTCAACACATTCCTTTCTCGACCAAAACATTTCCACAGCTGGGTTTTTTTTACAATACCTTGCAAAATTTGCAAGGCAAGAAAAATCTTCACTGTCATTATTCGGAGCACACCTTTTCGCTCTGCTTTTTGATTTTATTGTTTGTGTTTGAAAGAATTGTTCTGATATCTGTTAATTTCGTCGGTAATTCTGTGCAACAAACTGTTATCAAGAAACAGATCAAAATATTCAATTTCTCGGGTGAAATATGAGGTATCAATTGTCGCACCTACTTGCGTAGACTGAAACGGAAAGTTTGGAAAGGAAAAAGGATGATTGGCCAAACAAAATGGATTCCAGTCTCCACTGACGAAATATCATGATCACTTTCGATGTAATATTCATCGATAGAGATATCGGTATTCGATCCCGAGAATCTAATCTATACTCATCATTGGTGTCTGAATCGGACATTGTGAAAAAAGAAAATTATTTCCGAAACACTCACCAAAAAACAACCGAAACTAAATGAGAAAGCAAAACTCTGTCTTTGTTTATCAATCCAATTGTGTCTTTGTTTATATGAGCAGCTGACAACATCCACATTTTCCCTCCCCCAACCGAGGCTGGAATCGGTAAAAAAAAACTAGGATTACTTATGCCATCTATTATGAAAATAGGGAATTAAGTATCTTAAAGTAGAAACGAACTCATCTCGGGCTTCACAAAAAAGAAATGTTAATTTTTCTTCTGCTCGAAGTCAGTTCAGGCATTACAAACCCTTCACGCCGTAGTTGCCCAAACTAGATTCGAGCGACACTGGCAAGGGGATAGAATCCCAATTTCGGAAAATGTCAAACAGATTCTGGTTAAAACATATCTCTTTGGGACAACATTCCCCTCTCAGAAATCAGTGATTCTTCTGAAAAGGGTTGTCACATACCTTTTTTGAATATAATAGAGAAAGAAAACATTAGTTTCATATTTCATTCATCCTCTAAGAAATCAGTGATTCTTCTGAAAAGGGTTGTCACATACCTTTTTTTAATATAATAGAGAAAGAAAACATTTGTTTCATATTTCATTCATTCTATGTATATCCATAAATTCACTTTCCAACCAGCTGCTACATCCATGTAGATGAATATGACTTCGAGAATAAATCTGTTACCAATCTAGAAATTATACAATATTTTATTGATTTTGACAAAAGTTTACTACACCACCTAACAGAATCACCACAGATGTATACAAAAAAGAAGACTTAATATCCATTGCTGGATGGTCTGCAAAAAGATCATTTGGAATGATGGTAAAAAATATAAATTCGTTTTTTTTTTTTTTTTTTTTTACCGAAGCAATGATGGTCTGTCAAGCAATAGATGAGTTGCTCAAATACAAGAAAAAAGAAGCCTAATATATACAGATAGCAAATCTGTCCTTATCACCATTATGGAATGTAACCAAAAAGCAGCAAATATAATCCTATGATTAAAACGCAAGTTATATGGCAAGCCTCAAAATTCTTTACAGAACTTCAAATTATTTGAGTTCCATATCATAAAGACATTATAATATAATTGAAAAAGCAGATAAACTAGCACAAACGGTCACAAAATCTAATGTAGATATAGAGTGGATGACCATTAAAGATTTTTACTCATTCACCTAGTAATATAAATAACTCTCAAAATGAAATATTCAAAAACAGTAAATATTACCAGAGGGTTGGAGACTTTGTAATGTGTTTTGCGCTGTCGTGCCAACGAAATTCTTGCAACCCTTTTAAGAGAGATCAGTAATGTGGAGTATGCTATGCCTTTTTTGTATACGAGAGCGGAAATTTAGAATTTGTATGTCACAGTAAGGGAAAAGTCAATTAATAAAATTGCTTGATGGAGAAAAATATTGTGTGTTGGTGTGTGATGTTTATATTTTAACATAACATAATCATCTCCTCATTGGTGACTGTAATATACGGATATAAACATGTAACCTACTATAAAACCATCTGAAACTTTTCACCAGTTGAAAAAGATGAGCAAAAAGGGCTAATGCTCTTTTATTACTGCGATAACTTTTTCAAGTGAAGGGGATTTATTTCCCGGGTGCGTCTTCTTGTAGCGTGATCCGAAAATAACTAGAGAGAAATCGCAGATAAGTGTTTTTTAATTCTGTATTCATGCTTTGAATCTAAAATGAGTAATTCATCTGATTCTAATATCACATTCGATTTCATTATTGCTCTCACTTTTCTTATTAACGTTTTATAATTGCTTAGAGGTTCATTAATTATAGCAAATCTTCAAAATCTGTATAATTGTAATTTAAAATATTTTTATTATTATTAAATATAGTTAAATATAACGCAATTTTATTTTTAAACCTTATATCATGGCTGAAGTTAATACTGTTCAAATTCCTGTATATAACAGATCTGATCCCGCATTATGGTTTGTTATATGTGAAAGCAAGTTTGTGCTCTTGCCACATCAAAACTTATTACAGAACCGATGACTAAATATAAGTATATTGTTTCCCATCTTCCTCCCGAAACTGCTTCATTTGTTCGTGATGTACTTTTATGAAGTGTTGCGGAGAATCATATAATGTTCCCGATAAGCAAATGTTAGAGCTAGGGATGGGATCTTGTTACTTTTCTTGTACTTGGTTCGTACTGATTACAGTTACTTTTAAAGAAACAAGTATTTTACAGATTACATTATATACTTATTATATTTTTTTGTGGTGCCATCTATCGGATTAAATTTTTTTTTTTTTTAGGTTTTATGAATAAATTGAATAAAAACTATATTAATAATAAATATATTAATCATTAATTAAAAATAAATAAATAAATCTATAACATTTTATATAATTCCATAAAACTAATTAATAAGATTAATATTAATTTAAATCATTATCACTTATAAATAAGCATTCACTTAAATGTTATTAAAAAGAACTTAGGTGATAATCTATAAAAAATAACTCTTTTCATTTAGGCTATACTTCATTAGTTACAACTTTTTTTCTGTAATGCTTTAATTTCTAGAATGAGGCAAAGAAATATAACATATTTCCCCCACAAACAGTTATTCTGTGAAAAATTTGAACCTATAAATTTGCATAAGCATATTTCATTCAATATAAAAAAATCATAACCTATTATTATTTATATTTGTTTTCAGAATTTATAGCTATTCTAAGTAAATTTTCAAATTACTCTATTGTAATTTTAAAATATTTCCAATGTTAATTAAAATATAAAATTAAACAAAATAATATAATTTCTATTTTTCAACCGAATCAGCTTAATTTTTTTGTTTGAATTTAGTAAGATTTTCCAATTATTTAAATGAGTTTTTATAATTATTTGGTAAATAGTTTGCGAAGAATTGTAAAGTGGGAGGATTAATCAATTATAAAGAGATTTTTTTTTAAGTTTGCTTAGACAAATACATCAATTAATTTTTTAAAAAAATCAACTTTAAATTAAATTTATTATATTTTTCTATTATTAAACGTTGACGGAACAATCATTGTAAAATTTATTGATATATATACTAGATAATTTTTCTTATAAAATACGTTTATTTGTTTATATTTTTATGTAGTAGATAAACCACAGATTTTTCTGAAATAAAATTTCATTAACTCACATCTTGTTTCACAATTTTAATTTTGAATTTTAAGCAATTTATGGATAAATAAAGTAGCTTTGCATGTATTATTAATGTTTAAATAAATACGACCATTCTATATTAGAGTAACTTTTATAATTGCTTAAAAATTCATTAAATATCAAAAAATATAAAACAGTTTTACCAACAATCTAAATGTTATAATGTATAATATTGAGTAAAGTGATGTTTAATGCAAAATGGAGAAACAAAAGTACATATAATTTATTTACATCAAGTCATTATTTAAGCAATAAACACGACGATACAAGATGATGTTATTAATAAAGGTAAAAAGTAAAAATTGACTTAATTTAAGCATTTCGTTTTTTCATTTCAAAATTCTAAACAATAAAATGAGTAAAATACCTCTATTAGGATTAAATCAACATTCTCAACATATGAATAAAAATTTGTTGTATGATAAATAATATCAAAGAACATTTTTTCCAAATGTTTAACTTTTTATTAATTTTATTAATAGTAAAATATAGTGAAACTAAAACATGGTTGAATAAAAAATAAACATATTTATACAAGAATCATAACCAAAAATACACATAATAATAAAAATAACAAGGAAAGTATATAAACGGTTTTAATTTAAACATTTTTTTTCAATTTAATAAACCTGGCCTAATTTAAGGCTCAAATAAATATGTTCATAAAATAAAATTAAATACTTAAAAGAAATAATAAAAGTATATCAGTAAAAATTGTTTAATACCTAACAAGAAAATCAGGCTTTTCTTATATTTTAATATTGGAAATTGGTGATATATTGGAAAAAGAATGATAATTACTAAATAACGATTATTGATTTTCCTAACTCATTTATTTTATTAACAAAAACGAAACAAATGAACATGATTATTTTTTTCATTTTGCAATAGAAATTCATTATGTCTCCCTCTCCAACCCAATGAGATTTTAGTATTCCCACAAGAATCACTCTTCTATTTTCCAATAAAACTAGCTGCCATTTTCCGTCTCCCACCCAACCTCCTTACCATAGGAATCGATTGCCGAAATCCTATCCCAATCTCAACGACCAATAACTCCCCTATTAGCTGCTTCCAAAAATGACACGCCATCTTGGAAGACTTTCCTGAACATTTTTGACACCAGGTGGCGTAAAAAGCATTTCAAGTGCATGTGATTGAATTTACTAGCATTGTGTGTTGTGTAGCATTTTACAGTTGATACTCATTGTTTTTATAGTTTCTAAATACTTTTATTATAATAAAATGCCAAAATCATGCTTTTGTCCTGGCTGTAAAAGCGGCTACAAATCGGATATTAATCAAAGAAAGAGGAATGGGGAAAAACTACCAAGCCTTTTTAGTGCACCAAAGGTATACAACGTGCAAAACATATTTCATCTACTTTTATTTTCAATGAATAATTTTTATCTTGATAAGTTAGTTTATGTTGTAAAATGAATGCATTTGTATTATTTTTTGCGATCTGGCATGCAATCGGTGATTGAATTTTGTTATCAAAATATAATAATTTCTCTAGTTGTATAATTGCTGGTTATTTAAAATGCAACCATTTCAGGTTGTTGATTGTGTTTTTCTTTTTTATTTCTGGATATTGTGTATTGTGAAAAAATTTAAAAATCCTTGTAAGTAATTCATCAAATATTTATAGATCAATCTAACTTTACCCCCATATTTCTCTATTGCCTTGTTTATTTTAAATTGCCTTCTTTATTTATTGAATTAAATTGTATTATTGAATTAAATTGTGTTTATTGAATATAATTGTATGTAAATATAATTTAGTATTAATACAAAAGCTAAAGTTTAGTAAATCACTTAAGTGATTGATTCACTGATTTAAATAAAACAGGAAAATATAAATATAACTTGGTATTAACAAAGCTGATATATTCATAAGTAAACATATAATTATAACTTTGTTGTTAATTTATTCTGCATATGTGGAGAAGTATATTATCTGTCCTGATGCTAGGAATATGTAAGTAAAATAATTTTCTCATTTATTAAATACAAATAAAAATTGTTATGTATTAAAATTACTTATTTTATATTTATAGAGGAAAAAACTGCTCAGGTTATGTTCCTAGCAATTTTTACATCAAGAAAACTGGTTGTTGTAAAAATTGCTTCCAACAGCAACCTAAAATTGGCCCTAGACATGCTTCCAACAGTTTTTTTCTGTTGAAGAAGAGACAATATCTTCATAATACTTTACGACAAATTGCAAGGCTTAAAATAAAGGTAAAGTTTCTAACAGAAATTAATTTATCAAAAAACTTTTTCCTTAGTATTTTTTAAAATCTTCTGAATATGAATGCAGTTTTTTTCACTTCATTGTAATTTTCAAGTACTAAACAATTTATTACTATTTCATTAAAAGTTATAAATAATAAATTACTAAAACATTTTGCTTTCTATAAATTGCAAATTGCTCTTTTCTTTTAGACAAGTTTTTTCACACATACAGCTTCTTACGATCATCATTTTATATTAACATATAATAAAACAAAAAATATAGAAAATTATCAATTGTAATTTGTTTTGTATAAGTGAGTCGCTGGAAGCTCAGTGGTAGAGCATTAGCTTCCAATTTTTTATTCTTAATGAAAATTATTACTTTATCTTAGACTACTTGGGGTCTACTCAGCCTCAGAACAATGAGGACCAGAAGTAATTCTGAGTAACATAGGGTGTCTGAGTACAGTGTCAACAAATTTTTTCCCTTTGTCATTACTTTTAAAGCTCTACCTTTAGGACACTTTAATCCAGACTTTTTGTGCCTATGTTATGTTATAATTTAAAATTATGTGTGCATGTAGATGTGGAATTGTATTTGTGTGTGTGTGTTTTTTTTTCTGGCGTTTGCCTGGATAAACATTGTAAAATTAACGTTTATAATATTTGTATTTGGAAATAATTAAATATGTTTACTAATAAGTATGTAATTATTTTCCATGTATTCTTAATAATTAATAAATTTTTACAACTTTACAGGGATGTTAGATGAAACATATGCACAAAAAATATTGAATATTTTATTTTATAATTTGATAACTATTGTAATTTGAAGTATTTATATTTTTTGTGTTTATAATTGCTAAAAATTTAAAACAATTTCAAATATTTGCATGATTTATTTAAGGAAATGTTTATTATAATTTTTATTTCTACCATATTTATATCATTTTTAATTTGATCTTGCTAATTTTACTTTAAATTAAATTCGCTAAATTTTCAAATTATTCCTTTTTTATGCTATTTCTCAGTTTTATGTATTTTTTGATATTTAATAAAGTTTTAACTTTCTTTTAGCAAAACCCAACTCATTGTCAAGCAGAAGTTAGATACACAATACAAAGTTAGTGAAATTTCCATGACACAAATATTCATACTTGACTGACATTGTTGGATGCATAGAACCCTATATCCCATTTAACTAAATACTCTATTTTTCATGAGTTACTATTATTTTTAAAAAAGTGACTCTGTGAAGTAGGATATTTGGCTTGTAATTCATATTAAATGAAGCAAAAAGATTTAGTTTAATTTGCACTTTTGTTATTGCTTTCTTTATAAGAAAATGTAAATTTAGATTTTTATTATATTATTCAAGAAAAATAAGAAAGCCTATTGTAGTTGATGATTTGTAACTTAATTTAAGTAATTCCTACCTATAATTTTAAGAAATGTTATATTTAAATAATTATTTAATTACATAACATAGTTATTGGTTATAATGAATTTGAGAAATATTTAATTTTTAATTGTGTAAAAAATGAATTACTATAAAATGTGCAACATCATAGCAAAATATGTTAAAAGCTTTAATGAGGAATAAAAAAATTTATAAAATTAGAATAACAAAAAAATTAATATTAAAGTTATTTTCTATAAAAATCACTAGAATAATTAAATTGAAATATAAAACTTATATTTGATTCAACTAAGACATTAATTTTAATATAATAACTATATATTTAAAAATAACTGAACAGAATTTGATTTCCTATTAAAATATATTGAATTTTAATTAATTATTCTAAAATAATTTGAAATTCAATTTCTAAAATTACAATTAATGGTAAAATGCATTAAAATAATGTATCTATCAAAATATCTTTCAGCTTTATAAACTATCTATTATATGGTTAAAATCAGGGAAAATAAAAATAAATAATCAAGGGAAAACATCAATAATTACGTTAACTATTCAAATAATATTGATTATACATACATAGATACAATGAATTTTTTAAAATGTTACTCTATTCACAAAAACAAAAGTAAAATTGGTTCTATTCTGCATAACACCTAACAATAAAATGTCAGATTTTGTATTTCCATTATCATTTGTTTTACTATAATTAATGACAGATTAATATTCAATATATTTATCATGTAAATTCAACTATTTCACATTATTTTCAGTTTCATTTAATTAATTTTTAAATATTTTTATTCCAATAGACATCAATGCATTTCCCACTCGATAGTGGTATCGTGCATCGGTCACGCCGCCTGGTGGCAATTAAAATTTTGGCATGCCGTTATTTTCGGCAAGATGAACATCTTATAAATATTGGTCTGTGCCCAATCTCTTAATTCATAAGTATGTATCGATATATCGATGACATACGATATACGATTGTTACTTATAGTTGTACTCACTCTGTCACTGGTTCTTCTGTACTTGAAAATATTTCTTTCCATTGAGAGCATAGCAGTTTCACTGATTATTTTGAAACAGGTACTTATTGAGAGTTTTTCCGAAGTCGTGTTGGCAAGGTAAACTGTAACCGTACTTGGTATATTTTGGCGACGTTTCTTATTTAATACAAACCTAAAGAGGTAGTCCGAAAAGGGGTGTGGTGAATGGCGTTACCTAGTAGGGCGGTTGTAGTAATGTAAGCAAATGAGGAAAACTCTAACAGAAATTTTATGAATCGAAAAGCAAATGAATGCAATAATGCTTAAAATCGCTTTCTATAATAATACATGTATTCAATTTTTTTCTCTTTAATAAAAGAAATTAAATATTTTTGAATCATAAATTATTAATCACAGAATAATTGTAAAATTTATCTTTCTTTTAAATTGCATAAAATGTGTATGGAATAAATTCTGTAAACAAAATAGGTCATTTATCTAATTATTTCTAAAATTAAATTTCTAATCTTATTTTACAATTCAATTTACTTTATCTAAAACCATGTTAATAATAAATTTTTATTTTATCAATTTAATTTGCCATTTATTTGTTGCTTCAGAATTTAAATTGAGTATTTAATTTCAAATCCTTTAAAAGTGTGGAATTAACTATGTAATAAAATGAAACTTATAATTGGAATAAATGTTTAAAGATTTGTACTCATCCAAAGAATAGAAAATTATTTTTTTGATAATCACCATTTATTGATTAGAAGTGAGCAAAATTTTTTCTTTATTACTCCATCTATTACACAAAAATGAAAATATATTATTAATACTCATTCTAGAAAACAGTAGTTTTATGTATCTGTTTTTAATCGTATCTTTTACGCATAAGTTTACACAAAAATAAGGCAGATTTTGAAGTTCAAATTTGATCAAATATTTAAAAATTGTTAATGTCTTTGGACTGGAAAAAAAATTATTGTCAGATCTGATAGTCATAGTTAATAATTTAATTTTTCTTGCTTATGGTATTTATATCTTTATAGAGTATTATAAGATTAATGTAATTTTCTTAAATCTAAAAATTAAAATTTCCTTTTGAATAAGCAATGTTTTTGCCTTATTTTAAATTTTTCTTTCAAAAGAAAAATACTCATTTTAGGAAATATATATTCAAAGAAAAATTCTCAATGATATAAATTATTCAAAAGTTGCTTGTTATAAAAGTATTTACTTTCAGCTAGTAACCAAATATAATTTTTCCATTATTTTCAAAGAGTGTATAAAATATGAGCCAAATCACAAATACTGAATAAAATAAAATTATTTTTCTTTCAGTAGATATATCGTTTAAAATTTAAAAGACATTCAATTTTTCCTAAAATTATAGCTGATTATTTAACTAACTTACAAATTAATTTTCAAGATTCATTAATGTTGTAATTTTCAATAGTTATCCTAGAACAGAATTTAAATATTTATACAATTAAATGAATTTCAATAACCTAAATATAAATTGCGATTTATTAATACATTGTAATTATTTTGCAAAAATTTAATAGTTTCAAAAATTTAATTTCAAAAATTTATAGTAAAAGAGAAGAGTATATCACGTTTGCACATTATCTGATAAAGAAGTAATGCTTCTTTATCAGAAAAACTGTAAATGTAATATACCTACAATTAAACTATATATATATATATATATATATATATATATATATATATATATATATATATATATATATATATATATATATATATATATATATATATATATATATTATATATATATATATATATATATAACAAATGTTACTTAAAAATATTATCCCCGAAATGTACTGGCCAAATTGCTTTTTCTTAATAAGAAACAAAGCGTCTTTAGTTAAAATATTACCTCTAGTAATTTACAAAATACCTCAAAAAATAATAAAAACTGTACTAAAAATATGCAAATGATTATGGAAAAGGAGGAAAGTTAATGAAAAGAAACTTTATTTTTTATACTTTTTGCAGTTATAAATTTAAACATTTGAAATGTCTTCTATTTTAGTTTAAAGTTATATAGTCAAGTTATATAGCCGAAGTCAAGTTACATGTCTATAAAAAATTATAATATTGATTAATCAAATAAATCTTTTCTATTCCAAATACAGAATATAATATCTAATTAATATTGTTTCGGCTGATAAATATGTCGTCAGCACTTCTCTCTGGATGTAATTATTTACTATTTAAAAAAAAATCAAAATAAAATTTTTTTAAATATTTTAATTTTCTGAAATATTATTTAACATTCTATTAATTGTTTATAAGAGATTAGATCCTTTTATTTAACAAACAATATTTTATTAAAATTTTATATTTTCTTTTGTAAATGTAAAATTAATTAAAAACCTAGAAATCACAAGGATTAAACATTCTTAAGTAATATGGTTTTGTTAAAAACGATGAACTTGGTTCGAAAATTTCGACTTTTAAAAATCTTGATTTTTGGAACAAAAAAAAAAAATAAAAAAATAAAAAAAAAATATCGAATTTCGTTTTCTGTCTAGCTTGTATTCTTTACATTTACTTATTTAAAACCTATTTTTAATTATTACAATTTATAACAAAAACCTGTTTTAGCCTAAGAGAAATCACTCTGGAGGAATATAATGAAATCGGGCATAATTATTGTAAAAAATAATGTTCGATTTATGCCGATTCTGCACTGTAAAAAATTAAAAATATCTTAATGTATAAATTATTGAATCAAAAAGAAAATATGCCATTGCGTAAAACAATATGAAAAAACAAAAACAAACTCTTTTGAATAAAAAAAATATTTTAAAATCGTAAGAATGTCCTATTAAAAATTAAAAATAAGTAGACATTCATCATTGGTAAAGTAAACGACTGAGAAAATTTCGCATAATCATGAGATAAGAATGTTAAAATTCTTGTCTAGTATGAATACCTGTATTGATTTGTTTGTCCTTAAACGATCTTTTTTACACGAGGTCTAATTAGATCGGGAACAACAATTAAAAGTCTAATTCCCAATAAGAATTTTATTCAATAGAAAACTTAAATACTGAGTGTATCAGTTTTTGAAAAATAAAAAATATTACAAATTTACATGTTTTGGCTGAGAATATTTATGATTTTATTATAAAAAATATATAAGTATATAATTCAATGCTCCAAAGAAATTAAATCTTAAACTCCATTGAAAGTTTTTACTTGCATAATCTAGTATGGTGAAGATGTTATTAAAATTATGAGTGTACAGACAATTTTTACTATTTCAACGTCAATTGTTAGCTGTGAACGTTCGTTCAGTAAATTAAAATTAATTCTGACATATACGATCAACCATGGGACAAAATAATTGAAGTGACTTAGCATTTTTAAGCAGTGAATTTGAAAAACTTGAAGTGATCAACACTGATGAAGTAAATAATGAAATTCATCATTAATGGCAAATAAAATGTATGCATAACTAATTAATTTATCCTAACTCACTGTTATTTATAAATACATTTAATCTATATATATTATATATTAACATCATTCACTGCTGTAAAATATACATTTTTGAAAATAATTATATTAATATGTAAAATTAATAATTATTTTAAATTATTTATAAATTATAGCAAGTCTTATTATTTTCTTGTTACATTTCTGAATCCAATTCTCGAGTTCTGATTATTTTTATTCGATTTTTGTTGTTTCAAATTAAAAAGCATAACCTAAATCTTCAGAACTATTTACAACTTGAATTATTTTAAAGAAAGTGCTTTTATTATTTGCATTATAATATCTTTATGAGTTTATATTATATTACTATTTATTGTGGGAGAGCACCAAAATAGATATCCTTCAAATTCCCATGAACTGGGTAAAACGCAAACAGCATCTGTGTCTCGATAGATCATTTTATAATTGGAATCCAGCCTTTCATTATAATATCCATCCTTGCATTATAATATCTTTATGAGTTTATATTATATTACTATTTATTGTGGGAGAGCACCAAAATAGATATCCTTCAAATTCCCATGAACTGGGTAAAACGCAAACAGCATCTGTGTCTCGATAGATCATTTTATAATTGCTTACTTTATTGACAGGAGATATTCTGGTTCATGGAAAAGTGTTATCTCCCCTAGTTTGTTGATCGATTTTAAATTATTACCAGATGTGGGAAAAGCAGTTTAACTTCCTGTGGTATTTGTACTCAAAATTTCTCAAGGGAGGCTGGTTGCCAATTTTTCTTTTTTATGTTTATTCAATATCATGCAAAGAACTCTCGTTGGGAGCACTTTAACCTAAGCAAAATATTTTCTTAATCTTTTGTGTTTAAATAACCTTATGTTTTGAAATCATTATGTTAATCTCAACTAAAGTTAGGTGTAGAAAAATTTCTTAGGAACAGAAGGTACATGGCCATTTAGGCTAGGAACCTAACAAACACTAGATCCACTTCTTCTTGCCACTTTGGATGACCGAGTTCCAGTGCTCCAGGCGCTCACCACCAATTTATTAGCTTTGACTGCCAATGGGGAGTAATTATTAGTCACAGGGAAAGATTTTAATGAGGATATAACAATTATTTCCATTTACCTATCATTTGGTTAATCGTCGAGCCATGTATTTTCATCTGGTATGACCAAGCCGCGTGACATCACACTCATTCATATTCTTTATAAATAAAAATAAATAGGGACTATTTACAAGGTCAGATATCTTGCATGCATATTCTTGAATAATCCATACATTTAGTAGAGTTTATTTGCCGAAAATATTTCTAGATTATTTTAATTATAAAGTATACACAAACAGTAAATATTATTTCATAAATTGATATAAGTAAAAATTTCTTTTTTTTCCATACACTTGTTCCCACATTTTCTAGATTAGATTAGTAATATAAATACTTATACACACACTTTTAACAATATTTACAGTAATAGTCAGTACAACTCTGCACATACATTTAGATGCAAGTAGTAATGAATGTGAATTAATTTAAAGAGATTTGCAAGAAAGAGTGATAATGCCTTAATTCTGACTCAGTTTGCTGAGTTTTCAGATCAAAATTTCTGAAGAAAGCGTGGGAAAATCTCTTGCCAAAATTCTTTATGCACAAGAATAAACCTACAAATTGCACGGATGTTAGTAATAAGAGTTGAAGACAAATATCCATAATTATTGATAATAGTTTTTTATAAATTGATTTTTAGTTGTTACAACCCTTTAGTTTCTTTTGCATATTTGTAACTACTTATATAATCTTATGAACTTACAAAACAAACTGTATAAATGAAATAATTAAAAATCAGTTAAATAAATATATACTTATGTGTCGAGATTTAGGTGATCTGGGCAAAAAACTTGGAGATTAAATTATAAGCTCAGCAAATGTTACAAAATAAGTGGTTTTATTGCATTAACAAGAGTTAATATCTTATATTTGAATGATTTGGAGTTTGAATAATGAGAAATGCTGAATATGCTATTGCAAAAAATTAGTGATTAGTAACTTCAACATACAAATATACACAATAAATATATTTAATTCACAGGTTAAATTCAAAAACATTTATTCCTTTATTACACATATTTAATTTTGGTAAGTAGGAGAATACATATGTAAATTATAGTATTTAATGATACTTATGTAATATGTTATATACTTTCAGATAAAAGATATAAAGTATAAATATGCTAATTTTTATTCATGTAATTTATGATTATCAGATATAATATGGCAAAAACAATTTTAAATTTAATTGCTGAAAAAATAGGGAAAATCATCAATAAGTACTTAAACTACCATGCAAGCTTCAATTTAAATTATCTAATCTCTTTTCATTGCTTTCAAAAGCACATGATGAGTTTTGATGAAATAATTTTATTTATAGAAGATAAGTAATACTATTGGTTATGTTATATTTAACTTTTTCATTTAAAGGTCCAAGTATTAATATTGAAATGTCATAACCACTGGTACCAAATGCATTAATAAAATCATTGTTCTAAAAAAATGAGTTACACCAACAAGAAAAGTACTTATTTAATCATGTACGCTTGGATGAAAGGTATGATAGATTGTTGTCTATGTTTTTGTTGTATGATATTTATAGTTACTTATTGTGTTATGTTATTTACAAATATAAAAATCAAAAACTTTTATTTTTAGTTATTTTTACTAACAATAAATGTTTTTGATTTTTATATTTGTAAATGAACGTCTATTAATGCCGATAAAATACTTTTAATATTTGAAGTGCAAAATGACAAAGAATTATTTTTTGAATTTTTTTCCATTATATAATAAGACAATCGCTTTATAAAATTATCTGAAAAATCCTAATATAATTATGAACGAAATATCTTAGAACAAGAAAAACGCTGCTAAATATACTACGTTCACTCCATGTCATAATGATGTTTATTTCTCCACCTTTATTTCACCCAATCACATTTTCCCCGGGCAACGATAGCTCCGCCTACAGCTCATCGTAGCTGGGTTACCATGCTGTGACTGTAATCGCTTAGATTTGGCGAAGAAGGCGAGGAAATGTGTCATTTGGCGGAGGCAACACGAATAACCGTATATCCCCTACTTATTATCGAGTACATTGTACTTGCCACTGTTTGAGAACACTACCACCCATGCTAAATTTGTCACTGGAAATACCGAGTGTTTGGAAATAAAAGTACTGATTATAGGTTGTGACATTAAAATATTGATTACAAAATGCCAGTTACAGGTATTTCTTCTCATCCCTAGTTAGAACTATTTTATAGCAATTGCCATTTAATGTTCAAACTATTTAGCTGCAATTTCTGATCTAACAATAGAGAAAGCTGCTGAAATAACCAATAGTATCATCGATGTTACGCCAGCACCTGTTGAAACATTTTCTGATTCCAAAACAGATCAATCTTTTGAAACTAAAATATTTCACGAAATTGGAAAATTAAATAAGTGAATTGATAGACTTTCTTTTTCTCGTAGTCACACACCATATCGTAACAACCAAAGTAGTCGTGAAAGAAATTTTTCCCATAAATGAAGATTTTCAATTTGCTGCTATAACAGACGTTTCAGAAAAAATCTAGGGAATATAAAAGCATTAAGCCTTGTGCATGGCAGGAAAAAGAATGCAGCAAAAAATAGAGATGACATATTGTTAGCCTCGCAAATTACGTCACTTGTTCATTCGCGACCGGATATCAAAAAAGAAATTACAATCCGTTGACAATTTAAAATATACAGATCTTCATTCAGCTCAAGTTTCTATTCTTAAAGATACTCTTTACTATAAACTTTAAAAGGTTAGGTTAGGTTAGGTTATGACAAAAAACTGTTTTGGAGCTTTATGCTCAATGTCTTATAGCTCGCATTGAGTAAGATTGAGTTTTTATTTCAAACCTAAACAAAAATTGATGGATTGATGATTTTGAGAAGAAAAAAAAGGACAATAAAAACGAAAAGATAAGCACGGTGTTTGATTGACAAATGAAGGGGAAATAAGGCCGCTTGGAAATACAAACACGAGAAAAAATTAGAATCTATTAATTTGTTTCAAAAAAGAAATTGTTGCGTCAATTTTCTCTTTAGGACTCGTTGACAAATCTAAAATCCAAGAGAAAGAAAGAGCTCCAATTCCAAGTTTTTCTCTTAAGGAATTTCTTGCTTGATCATATCGAGGACACGATAACATTTTGTGATCAATGGTTTCTCTTTCTCCACAAGAGCATTTATCCGTTGAAGAAAGTCTAAATTTGTGTAATTTAGCATTTGTCGGAAAAGATCTAGTTCTAACTCTGGCTAGCCACACTTCTTCGAGGCGAAAATTAATATAATTGCAGTGAATTTTCGTGATAGAAGACATGTGCGAAAAGTTAGAGGCATATTTGCTATTTTTCCATTCGTTGCTATTATAATTGATAAAAATGTTTCTTATATTATGGATAAGGTCTTCAGGTGAAATTGAGTGCAGAATATAATTTTTATTAATGGCCGATTTTGCAAGAGCATCTACTTTTTCGTTCCCTGCAATTCCGGAATGACCAGGAATCCAAACTAATTGAATAGATTCGCAAATCTTAGTTGCATTTCCTAATGCTGATCCGATGTGTTGAATGATGGTTGGGGAAGAGGTTGAGAGAGTTTCCAAACTGCTTAGACAGGATAAGGAGTCTGATAATATGATATAGTTGGAGGGAGAAATACAGAATTTAGTCATCGCCAGATATAAAGCCAAAGCCTCTGCTGTAAGTATGGAATTAGAGTTATTGATTTGCCCGGAAACAAAGGAGTTATTACTGCTGTCATAAACAGCGATTCCAAGTTTATTTTCTATTTTTAGATGCATCAGTAAATAACAATATGTGATTGGACCATTCAGAAGTACTATGCATTTCAAAGAGGTCATTGATAGTATTTGTTGGAAGATTTTTAGTCTGAAAAGTATATTTTCTAAGAAATATTTTAAAATTATTATTAACAGATGTAGGTTTTGCAGGAACTCTTAAAATATGTGATTCTTGAATTCCATTTTCTTCAAGCCATTTTTTCACTCGCAAAGATAGAGGAAGAGCACCCGAGATATGGCTGTATGGCATTGATTCCTACAAACTACCACATGGAGATCTAGTAGAAAGTGCAAGATTTCTAATGTACATCCTTGTAGAGAGAAAGTTCTGTCTTACAGTAAGAGGTAAGACCCCAGATTCTTTCAGAAGAAGTGGAATTGGTGACCAGCGAGGAAGACCTGTAGCAATTCTAAGAACTGAGTGATATATCGGATCCAAGATTTTTCGGTCTGATAAGCTCGCAGATGTAAATACATGACATCCATAATCGAGGCTACTTGTAATGAAGGACTGAACAATTTGAAGTAAGTGATTAGTTTTTGCTCCCCATCTGTTACCTGTAATTGCTTTTAAAACATTAATTTTCTTCTGGATAGATTTTTTTTCATTTGAAAATTATACTTGAAGGTTAAGTTATTAGTAAAATAGAGGCCCAGAATTTTTATGTGCTTAGACCAAGAAATAGGTAATTGGTTGATAGTTAGTTCAAAATTTACAGGATATTTTTTAGAAGAGAAATCAATGACAGAACATTTTGAGGAATCAATTTTTAGTTTCCATTCATCACACCATTGTTCAAGTTTTATGATTGCAGTCTGCATTTTTTGCTGTAGACTTTCTTGTGATGTATGAGCAGCCAAAAGGATTATGTCATCAGCATAAATAAAACACTTAATGTCAGGAGAGAGAACTTCGTAAATATCTGACATATAAATCATAAAAAGAAAGGGAGAAAGAACACTGCCTTGAGGAACGCCTCTATTAGAGAAAGTGGGTTGAGATAAAGTTCCACGCCATTTCACTTTAAAACTTCTATCCGATAAAGAATCCAATATCCAATGAGCAGCATTTCCTCTGATATCAAATTGGAGGAGCTTATAAATAAGACCGTCTGGCCACACTGAATCATAAGCTTGAGATATGTCTACAGTTGCGCATATGATATATTTTCTCTGTGAGCGTAAAGCAATAATATGATGATGAAGTATAGAAAGAACACTATCGCAACCTCTATGAGGCATAAATCGATGATGATTTTGATGAAAATATTTGGAAAGGGAGATATGATTTATTAGACGATTTAATATCATGCGTTCCATGACCTTACATAGAACGCTTGTAAGAGATATTGGGCGATAAGAATTCACTGAAGTAGTATCTTTCCCAGGTTTTATTATAGGAATTATGATGGATTTTTTCCAAGGCGGGGGGACAATACCGCTTAACCAAGAGTTATTTATGAGTGACAAAAGGGATCGCAAAGCTATATTTGATAGACCCTTCAAAATTTTAGCAGATATTAAATCAGGACCAGCTGAAGTATTTTTGCATTTAGAAATCGCCCATTGGAGTTCTGTGAGCGAGAATGCAGAGTTATATTCAAAATCAAAGTTTGAACTTAAATCAAGAGGTAATACTTCAGTTTCAGATTGATGAGAATAAAATTTGGCAAATAAGTTAGCCTGAACAACAGGGTCCGAAATCATTGAAGTTTCGCTAGAAATTAGTAGATGATGAGTTGGTGAGTCAGTAGATCTATTTTTAAGCTTTTTAAGAATAGAATAAATGTCCTTAGATATTCCAGCGTTTGTTATAGTTTTATCCCAGAAATTTCTGGAAAGGGTTAGAAGAAGCTGATGAAGTTTTGCAGAAATTCGTTTGTACTGTATCCACAGAGTCTGATTAAGAGAACTTTTCGCTTTCCTCCAAAGTTTTCTTTTTTGACCCAAAAGATAACAACATTCCGATGTCCACCACGGAAGATATGACTTTAACGGAAAGATTTGTTTTTTCCTTAATTTATCAAGATGGTTTTTGCATAAATTTTGGAATTGATCTACAGAAACTTGTCCGTTATTAGCAATTTGAGTGTTCATTGAATTGAAGAAGCCAGTCCATAAAATTCTATTGCGGGAAGTACCTTTCGAATAATCGTTATTGTAGATTTTAACACTTGTTTGAACAGGGACATGGTCACTACCATAACTATCTGAACTGACTGAGAAAGTACAAAAAGGAAAAATATCAGGAGATACAAAGTTATTATCGATAAGGGATGGTCTATGGTGGAGTCCGAAGTGAGTAGGCTGAGAGGTATTTAAAAGACAGATGTTGCTATCCAGTATCCAATCGAGGAATTCTGAAGATTCGGGAGAGTTTGAATAACTACCAAGCGCCGAACTTCGTTTATTAAAGTCTCCAATTATTATGAAGGGAGGATGAATATTAGATAATATGCTATGGAACAAAGAACTTGAAAATTTACCGTGTGGAACGTATACATTTACTAAAGTAAGAGATGATTTGGATATAGTAATTTTTATAGCTAATATTTCTGTATCGTTATCTTCTGAGCAGGATATATTTAAAACTTGCACAGGTAGAGATTTATCAACAGCAAAAAGAAGTCCTCCACCACGGCCATCTTGCCTATCTAATCTAATTATTGTTTCATTACAAATTTTAAATAAGTCGGAATTTTTAAGAAACGTTTCTTGAATTGCTAGGACATCGGAAGATTGAAAGTACGGAAGTTTTACATACGGGCGCTTAGATAGAACGCTTCTTGCATTCCAAGAAATTAAATTGAACATTAAATATAAATGAAAAACCTGAACAGTTATTGAAAATCAAAAAAGGTGCGCTCGTAGTAAAAGAATATGTAAAAAAAAAAATATTAATGTTTTTTACGATTTCTTCCTGGTTCAATTCTTTCTTTAATGTTAGGTTCTACATATTTAATATTTGGTTGAGGAGATTTCATAATAGGTTGTTCGGGAGATATTATTTGCTGATTCACAGAATTTTTTGGACTTATCTTTCTTGACTGGATAGCTCTTGCACGACTCTTTCTTGGAGGAGATCTAGAAACTGATCTAGCTGGATTCGAACATGTTCGCATACATTCTTTCATAAATGAAAACATTTGTTGAATCATTTGATCTTGTCTAGCCTGTATCGCAAGTAATTTTGCTTCAAAAATAGAAGCCATTTCAGTCACTGCTTTTTTAACAATATCAATTATTTCATTTTGATTCGGCACGAAAGGAAGATGACTTTTGGTTACACTGGAGTAACAGGTTCTTAAAGATTTATTATAACGCCTTCTCGCTTCAATAAATGGAAGGTGGTTCATGCTTTTAAATTGTAAGAATTTTTTTCTTCAAGCCTCGTAGGGCAGGAAATGTCATTAGCTGCATGATTTCCCTGACAGTTTATACATTTAGGTGTTTCATTAGTACAGGGAGAGTCTTTATGAAATGTTCCACAGTTTTTACATAGGAAGACTTCTTGTGTACATTTTTTCGTAGGGTGAGTGAATTTATAGCATTTTCCACATTGACGAACGTTGTCAATAAAAGGAGAAATTGGAATGATGGAATAGAATAAATTAATAGTTTGAGGTAAATGATGTCCAATGACGCTCACTAAAATATTTTCGCTCAATTCTTCAGAATTCTTTTTTGTAAATCTTTGTAAGCTTAATATCGTTAAGCCATTTTGCGCAATTTCTTCAGCAACAAGATATAAAGGTAAATCTTCATTTATTTCTTTTATAAGAAATCTTGAAGAAATGTATTCAGGTTGAAAACTGGAGTTAACAGGTACTCCAAGAATATTGTTTATTTTGCTTATTTCAACAGCAGCATCTGGACAATTAGTTTCGAATAGAAGTTTACCTTGACGGGTGTGTTGAATTTGTATTATTTTCTTGTGATTCTTTACAAGTTGAATTATTTCTTGCTTTAAATTATAAGGTTTCTTTGGAATAGAGGCAGTACCATCAGTGGGAGACAGGAAAATGAAGAACTTAGTTATACCATTTTCCGCAGCTAACTGGATTAGTTGTGGAATAGAATCTTCAAAAGTCAATAATTTTGAAGTATTTATTTTTGGAATGCGCAAATCGTAATCCGTGTAAATCATTTCAGTCTCAGCTTCAATCATTTTGAATCCATAATAATGAGAAAAAAAATAAAAAAAAAATTAATAAATTAAAAATTTAAATAGTAAAAATAAAAGAACAAAAATACTCAAACTTAGTCAATCAAACAATAAGCCAAAGTCAGACGATAATTTCAACACGAAAAAGGAGAAAAATATACACAGAAAACATTAAATAATGACAAAATAAACAGAGTTCAAATATTTACGTATTTCGCAATTTAGAACAATCCGCCATTTCCTTCTATTTCTAAATTACCTAATCCAAATCAACTGTGTTTAACTGCAGTTAAACATAATACTTTACATAGTCACGAAAGGTCCTCCTGTAGTTGCAAAACCTTGAAGGCTTGTTCCTGATCGTCTTAGAATTGCAAAAACTGAAATTCATAATATGATGCAGTTAGGCCATATATGACCTTTGAGAAGTAACTATTCTTCACCTCTACACATGGTCCCTTAAAAATGAACTTAAGATTGGGTACTAGTGGCTGACGAGAGAGCTTTAAATTCTAAAACAATTAAAGACAAATATCCATTACCTTGTACAGCGGATTTTACTGCAGAATTACATGGATCAAAAATATTTAGTCACATGGACCAAATAAAAGCTTAACGGCAAATCCTAATAAACTTTAACGATATACCCAAAACCACGATATGCACCCCCATTTGGTTTATTCGAAAGTAGAAGGATGTAATTTGGCCTTTGCAACGCATCTGTTAATTTTCAAATTTTATAGTTGACTGCGCGCGATTTATTCTCTGTTTATGCTTTTCTCTATGACATATTAATTGGTTCTAAAATTCCCCAAGTGCACTATCAACATTTAAAAACATTATTTTCAAAATTGGCAGAATATAGGTTATGTATCAACGCTTCTAAATGTACTTTTGGTGTTTCGTCAATCTTTATCTTTTCGAAAAGGAATTTAACCTCTACTGGACAAAGTTTAAAGCATATTGGGTTTTCCTAAACTAGAAACCTTAACTCAGTTGTGATGATTTTAAGGATTATTTAGCTTTATTCGATGTTTTATTCCTAAAGCCGCACATTCAACCTCCCAACGGGGAATTCAATGCATAAATCTCTTAATTCACATAAAGAAGATGTATTGTTGTCAAGATTCCTATCCAAAATTTTACTCTGCTTCTATCAAAATTCCTGCTTTTCTTCGTCGGTTCAATTTAGCTGATTCAGGTAGATGCAGCTTACGCCCATTAGATGATAATGCTGAACATATAATTGTGTATTACCCAGACATATCAAGTATTGGAAACAATTTCTGAAAAATTTGAAAAAACATGGACAAATAACCCATTATAAACAGTTAATCAAAATCGTCGCATCTAACTTAAATAAATTAAAGAAATTTATAAAATTCCTTTTAAATATCAAAAGATTGGTTAGGTTACTACAAACAACTGTTATGGAACTTTATGCTCGTAGACTTATTGCTCGCATTGTGTAAGACTGAGTTTTGAATTGAAACCTAACAAAAATTGATGGATAAATGATTTTTAAAAGTTTATTGAATATCAATATGATGAATCCTAAACGAGGAAGATAAACAAAGATTTTGATTACTTAATGAAGGGGAAACTAGGGAGTCTGGAAAACAAATACAAGCAAAAAAATTAGAGCATTTTAATTTGTTTAAAAAACGAAACTGTTGCGTCAATTTTCTCTCCAGGAATCTTTGACAAATCTAAGACTCAAGAGAAGGAAAGAGCTTCGTAACAAATTTTTTCTCTTAAAGAATTTCATGCTTTATCATACCGAGGACATGATAGCATTATATGATCCATGGTTTCTCTTTCTCCATTAGAGCACTTATCTGCAGAAGAACGTCTAAATTTATGTAATTTAGCGTTTGTCGGAAAAGATCTAGTTCTAACTCTAGCTAGCCATATTTCTTCAAGGCGTTAATTAATATAATTGGGATGAATTTTTATGATAGAAGACATACATGAAAAGTTAGAGATATATTTACTTTTTTCCCTTCATTTTTATTATAATTGATAAAAATGTTTCTTATAATATGGATAAGGTCTTCAGGTGAAATCAAGTGCAGAATAATACTTTCATTAATGGCTAATTTTGCGCGAGCATCTACTTTTTCGTTGCCAGCAATTCAGGAATGACCTGGAATCCAAACTAATTAAATAGATTCGCAAATCTTACTTGCATTTACTAAAGCTAATCTAATGTGTTGAATGATTGTTGGGGAAGAAGTTGAAAGAGTTTTCAAGCTGCGTAGACAGGATAAGGAGTTTGATAATGTGACATTGTTGGAAGGAGAAATACAGAATTTTTTCGCAACCAGAGATAAGGCAAAAACCTCAGCTGTAAAAACAGAATTTAAGTTATTGATTTGCCCGGAGACAAAGGAGATATTTCTGCTGTTATAAACAACGATTCCTAATTTATTGTCTATCTAAGACACATCAGTAAATAACAATATGAGATCGGATCATTCAGAAGTATTATGTAGTTCAAAGAGTTCACTAATAGTATTTGAAGAAACATTTTTATTCTAAAAAGAATATTTAGTAATATCTTTAAATTAATATTATCAGAGGCAGGTTTTAAAGGAACTCTTAAAATATCTGATTCTTGAATTCCGTTTTCGTCAAACAATTTTTTTCACTTTCAAAGACAGAGGAAGAGCAACAGAGATTTGGTTGTATGGCATTGGTTCCCATAAACTACCCCCCGGAGATCTAGTAAAAAGTGCATGGTTTCTAATGTACATCATTATAGAGAGATTGTTTTGCCTTACAAAAAGAGGCAAGACCCCTTCTTCTTTCAGGAGAAGTGGAATTGGTGTCCAGCATGGAAGACCTGTAGCAATTCTAAGAACTGAGTGGTATATTAGATTCAAAATTTTTCAGTCAGATATGCTCGCAGATGCGGATACATGACATTCATAGTCCAGGCTTCTTGAAATAAAGGACTGAACAATTTGAAATAAGTGATTAGAGTTTTTGCACCCCATAAGTTGCCTGCAATAGCTTTTAAAACATTAATTTTCTTCTGGATGGCTTTTTTTCATTTAAAAATTATATTTGAAGGTTAAGTTATTCGTAAAATAGAAACCCAGAATTTTAATGTGTTTAGACCAAGAGATAGGTAATTGATTAATAGTTAATTGAAAATTTACCGGAGATTTTTCAGAAGAGAAATCTAAAACAGATCATTTTGCAGAATAAATTTTTAGTTTCCATTTAACCAAAAATCTTCTTTTGAAAAGAATAACACATTTCAGCCGTTTTATGAAAAGCAAGATGCATTGAATAAAAAAATAATTTTAATTTATAACAAGATTACGTGAGTGCAAAATATTAAAAAAAGCAAGAACACTTTTTTTCAGAATTCATTTGCTTGAATTTCATAAATTCTTTTCATATCATAAAGTTATTTTCATTTTTAGTACTAAAGTCTGAAAAATGGAAATATTTTTAATGACACAGATTATCAGTAATTTTTTTAATTCACCCACATTTTCTTTCTTATCATTTAGAAATGATGAACAATAGTCTAAAGAGATTTTGAACCTTACTGTTTTGAAATCAATTTTTATGTTGTCCACAGTCTCGCATATAATATATTTTCTCTGTGATCGTAAATCAATAATATGATGATGAAACATAGAAATAACCCTATCGCAATCTCTATAAGGCCCATGAAGATTTGAATGAAAATATTTGGAAGAGGTGCTATGATTTATAAGACGATTTAAGATCATGCGTTTCCTGACCTTACATTGAACACTTATATGAGACATTGGACGATAAGAATTTATTGATGTATTCTTGTCTTTGATGATGTTATCTTTCCCAGGTTTTATTATTGGAATTATGATGAATTTTATCCAAGACGGTAGAACAGTACCGCTTAACCAAGAGTTACTTATGAGTGACAAAAGGAATCGTAAAGCTATGTTTGATAGACCTTAAAAAAAGTTTAGCTGATATTAAATCAGGACCAGCTGAAGTATTTTTGTATTTAGAAATCGTAAATTGAAGACTTGAGAGAGAGAATGAAGAATTATATTCTAAATCAAAGTTTCATCTTAAGTCGAGAGGTGTATCGTTTTCTTCTGATCGGGATATAGTTAATACTTGCACAGGTAGAGATTCATTAACAGCAAAAAGCAGACCTCCACCACGGCCATCTCACCTGTCTAATCGAATTATTGTTTCATTACCAGTTTGAAGTAAATCGGAACTTCTTAGAAACGTTTCTTGAATTGCAAAGAGGTCGGAAAGTCTTAGAAAACGTTTCTTGAATTGCTAGGACGTCGGAAGATTGAAAGTACGGAAGTTTTTTATACGGGTGCTTAGATAGAATTCTTCTTGTATTCCAAGAAATTAAATTGAATATTAAATGAAACAAAAATCTAAACAGTCACTTGAAATAAAAAAAATGCACTCGTAGTAAAAGAATTTATAAAAAATTAGGAGTGTTTTTACATCTTCTTCCTGCCTTAATTCTTTCTTCAATGTTAAGCTCTGAATATTTAATATTTTTAGGACACTTCTTAATTGGTTGTTCGTGTGATATAATTTGTGGATTCATAGAATTATTTGGACTTATCTTTCTTGACTGGTTAGATCTTGCACGACTCTCTTGGAGGAGATCTAGAAACTGTTCTAGATGGATTCAAACATGTTCATATGTATTCTTTCATGAATGAGAACATTTGTTAAACAATTTGATCTTGTCTAACCTGTATCGCAAGTAATTTTGCTTCAAACATAGAAGCCATTTCACTCACTGTTTTTTTTTTTAACAATATTAGTTATTTCAATTTGATTCAGCAAAGAGTGAGATGATTTTTGGTTATACTGGAGCAACTGGTTTTTAAAGATTTGTTTTAACATCTTCTCGCCTTAATAAATAAAAAGTGGTTTATACTTTTAAAACATAAGAAATTTTCTTCAAAGCTCGTAGGGCAAAAAATGTAATTAGCTGCATGATTTCCTTTTCAATTTATACATTTAGGAGTTTCATTGGCACAGGGAGTGTCTTTATGGAATTTTCCACTATTCTTCACAGGAATAAGTCTTGTTTGCATTTTTTCGTAGGGTGAGTGTATTTATAACATTTTCCGCATTGACAAACATTATCAATAAAATAAGAAATTAGAATGATGGAATAGAATGAGTTAATAGTTTGAGGTAAAGAATGTCCAATTACGCTCACCAAAATATTTTCACTCAATTCTTCGCAATTTTATTGTAAATCTTTATAAACTTATTATCGTTTAGCAGTTTTGAGCAATTTCTTCTGCAGCAGTATGTAAAGATAATTCTACATTTATTTCTTTTATAAGAAATCTTGTAGAAATGCATTCAGATTGAAACAGGGCATTAACATGTACTCCAAAGATGTTGGTTATCAAGCTTATTTCTACAGCAATATCTGGGCAATTTGTTTCGAATAGAAGTTTATTTTGATGAATGTGTTGAATTTGTATTATTTTCTTTTGATCCTTTACAAGTTGTATTATTTTTTGCTTTAAATTGTAAAGGTGTTTTTTTTCCTTGGAATAGACACATTACTATTAGTGGTAGATAAGAAAATAAAGAACTTAATAATACCATTTTCCGCGGCTAACTGAATTAATCGTGGAATTGAATAATAAAGGGTCAATAATTTTGGAGAGTTTATTTTCAGAATGCGTGAATCGCAATCCATATAAATCATTCTCTGCTTCAATCATTCTGAATTCAAAATAAAAACATTAACAACATAAAAAAGAAAAATATATAAAAAGAATAAATTAAATAATATAAATGAAAGATCAGAAATACAAACATTAACAACATAAAAAAGAAAAATATATAAAAAGAATAAATTAAATAATATAAATGAAAGATCAGAAATACTCAATCTTTAGTCAGTCAAGCACTAAGCCAAAATCAGACTATAAGTTCAGCACGGAAAATAAGAAAAAGTAGTAAAGAAAACTTTAAATAATCACAAAATTATTAGTGTTCGAAATTTACATATTTCGTAAATCCCCAATTTTTTCATACTAAAAGATTTCGAATACATGTTTTCTAAATTAATGCATGGAGTTTTCAGTGTAAACAAAAACAAACCTCAGTTGACCGGAAGCCATTTCAAATTCTTCCAGATTTCTCTCTTCCCATTGAAAATCAATGCAATCGCAAAAATTTTTATGTAAATATTTTTAGGTATTTATTTCTGTTTTCGAATATTTTTTTATTTTATCCGTTAAAATCATAATTTTTTATAAGAGTGTAATCAGTGGTGATCCCGTAAATTTTTAAAAAAATTTTAATTTTTACTTAAATAATCCTGATGGATTACCATATTTCTCGGGAGTTGTAACAATGATTCTCAATTGTTGATGACTGATATATTGTAACCGACATTCAAACTCTTGCTATAATTAATCTCAACTGCTAATAATTATCTTCTTTAACTAATATTTAATTTTATGCATTTATTCCAAAATTTTAGGAAATATATTTTGAGCGAGTTTGAAATATAAATCATTTCAAATATTAAGCAAGGTATTATTTATGATTTCATTTATAGTATTATAAATTTAATTAAAATTTTCTAAATGATGCTAGAATATATAAATTGGTATCAATAATGAGTAGAACAAAATTGTTATCATATGTTTTTTTACTTCTTGTTTATTAATATTTTAAACAAGTCTTGGTTTTTATTGCAATTAAAATTTAAGTCTTATTTTTAAGAGTTGATTTAAAACACAGATAATTAAATTAAGGATTGTAAATCGGGTTCCATTGGAAATGGAACATTTTCACTTGCGAAAGTAAATTTGTTCCAGCTCGCATATTGAAACCAAATTTTACGCAACAACTACTATCTTTATGTGCTTTCTGCATTTCAAAAAATTTATAGGATAATTACTTTTAAATGAATATTTCTCAAAACCAATGGAAACTACAGAAAACAAGCACGATGGTATAAGACAATAATGAAATAGTAAGCAGGAAGTTTTGTGCCGGAAGTTTTCTATATCTCCACTGTAGTAGCGTCCTCTATTCCACGCTTTACAGAAACTTCCATCCA